>VDFB02051286.1:0-21521 GCA_007258455.2 Sequoia sempervirens
TATGAAAATTATAATAATTTTATTATCATTTATTTATAACAAAAATATTAAGTAATTAGAATATCAATTTCATTAAAATTAAATCGAAAATGAACTTATAATTAAATTAAATTTAAAACTTAATTAAAAAATAAAATTATAATATTATATCAATTTATTAAAAAATAAACTTTTTATCTCCGCACAATGGTTTCCTATCCTACATTTTCTCCTACGAAATGCTGCCAAGGGTTTTTCCACGCCCTCTCCTCCATTCTCCACTGTACCATTGGTGAAAGACTCGTGTTCCCAGATTACCTGACATCGAATGAGGATGTATTTTCTCACCTTGCAAAGAGCATGGCCAGGAGTCCCCAAATCTTGCAGGGTCATGCGTTGGGTGGGGAGGCCGGTTCTCCTAAAAAACTAGAGTCATATAAAAAGGCTCTTGGTCTCGATGCCCTAGAAAAAATGCAGGGATGGAAGCAAAAACTGGGGGCTCCCCAAGCCCATTATCCTTCTTTCCCTTGTGCTCTGAAACCTCCATTTTACATTCGAAAGTCTATTTCGGCTCCAAAAATTTGTTTGGACAGCATTGCCTTCGACAGGGAGGAGTATCTGAAAGGCCACGCCCTGATATGCAGATTTATGAGGGTTTGGACAAAGTGCGATCTTTAGGCTTGGATAGGCGAAAACTGGAAAGAGTATATGATGGATGAAATTGGTATTTATCCATGTGCAAAGGGATTTTTTATTTTGGAATTCGAATCTATAAAAGATAAGGAACTAATCCTTAACACAATTTTGTGATTCTGCGAGGGAGATTTTCTATGCATGCTTTTGATTCTCAAACTAAGACCTCTTCTTCAACATTCCTTTGGGTAAAATTGCCCCTCTACAATTTTGGGAAATTGAGTGCCTGATTGCAATTGCAAATGGTCTAGGTAAGTATCATAGCATTTCAAAAGACGCTGTCAATCATGAAAAATCTACTTACGCCCATTTATACATGTTGAATTTGATTTATCCAAAGGCCTACCCGCTGAAATATCATTGAAAGTTGGAAAAAGATGATGGCGTCAACCGGTGGATTATGAAAAGATTGCATTTAGTTGCAGAAAATGTTTCTCAACAACCCATATTGGCATCTCACATTGTAATAAGAAGCAAGTTAAGGTGCAAGGTAAAGTCTCTTATCAACCTTCTTGGTGGTGTGGGGCTGAATCAAGCCACTATGTGATTGCCCCTATGGCAAAGGAAACTCCTTTAATGGCTCTGCAAAACAATGATCTCGAGGTGGTTGGTGCCTCTACAACTCCTGTCAAATCACCTCTACCAATTTCACAAGGAAAATCTGTTTTTCAGTCTATCGAATCTTCAGTGATCTCAAAAAATTAATATTTGAAGAAGCACCAAAGTAGGAAAATTGTATTGAAAAAAATATCTCATGCAACTTGGAGCAAGGTTGGCAGAAGTAAAAAGGAAGAAATCTTCTCCTTTAAGGGCCAAAAAATTAATGACGTAAAGGTCAACAAAATTTTGGGTGAATAATTGTAATCGAATAAATATGTAATCTTGGTTTCCAAAATAATAAAATGAGTGCTATCCTCTCTGATAACAATTTGCCTAAAACAAAATTATTAAAAAATAAAGTGAATAATATAATTTTTACTCAAAATATTAACCCTAAACAATTATTATAATATAAATTTAATATTGAGTCTAAATGATTATTCTTAAGAATTTAATATTAAAAAAAACTTCAAACTTCAACATTATGGGGAACACCATATTTAATTTAGGTTAGAATAAAAAATACATAGATTCTTTAAAATTCCTTAAATTGTTATATATAGTCAAAATATCGAACACAAATTATTTATTTATACATAAAAGCATCCATGATAAGTTTACAATCCTATATAAACTGATTAAAAAAGGCCAACATTGCAAATTTAGGCAAGAATAGGGGTAGAGGACTTTGTAGGAGAAAAATGATAGCATTGATATTAGGAACTTCAATATAACACTCTTTATGTACTACTTTTATTGCTCATTCATTTTAGTTTAACCATATAGGTAAACTCTTCAATCAAAGTTAGTTTATTAAGATTTATTGGACTTTAATTTACAAGAGTTTAATTTTTTTTTTTTTTTTTTTTTAGCATGTTGCTATTCCATGTTCTAATGGATAAAGATAGCTCCAAGCTATTGGCATACAAAAATAGATTAAATAAGAAATAAATATTTTAATATTATATCTTATCAATCTAGAATATTTTTAGGAATTTCTATTATTCTAGCATTATCTAAGACTTGGGATTAATGAGCATATATTTAGAAACACATGGTCTAAGTAGATCTTTAACAAGTAACAACATACTTCATAGAATTTATGAGAAAATATTGTCCTCTATATATTAAGATTTTGGTTTATAGAGTTCTAATGGAAGGCGTGGAATTGGAATTGCATAAAGATGCATTGCCCTTGGCATTGTAATACCATATACTTCCGACATATCTAAGTTCATTGGAGTTATCCCTTGAGGAAGACTCCAATTGAAGCAGTGTAATAGTTGCGCAAGGCCAAGATGGACCAAGGATAGAGCCAAATTAATCCTAGGGCATCCTCTCCTGCCTGAACCAAATGGTATGAGTTGAAAATCTTGACCTTTGACATCAATTTGGCTCTCCAAAAATCTTTCTGGCTTGAAATCATTGGCTTGTTCCCAAACAATTGAATCTCTTCCAATAGCCCAAGCATTCACAATAACTTGAGTTTTTCCTGGTATTTGGTACCCCTCTACTATGGAGTGTTCCATAGATTGATGTGGAAGTAGTAGAGGAACAGGTGGGTAAAGTCGTAATGTTTCTTTGACTATTGATTGTAGATATTGAAGATGAGGCAAATCAGATTCTTCCACCATACGATTGAATCCAATAGTAGAATCAAGCTCTTGTTGAGCTTTCTTCATTGTCAATGGATTTCTAAGCAATTCAGACATTGCCCATTCGAGTGTGCCTGCGGAAGTATCTGTGGCTGCACCTAACAAATCCTGAAGAAGGCATAAAATGTTGCTATAATTTTAAAAAAAATCATGAAAATAATGTATAATAATGAAACTCTACAAAATGTTTTAGCCATGTTTAACTCTTATATAATAGTTTCTTTAAAGATGGAAATATAAAGACCTTTTAGATTTCTTGGAATCATAATAGCTTAATCTATGAAAGGTGAAATAATTTTTCAAATATGGTAAAATAAGAATTAAACATAAAAAATTAAAAAAAAAAGGTTTTCTATTTTAGTTTGGGAACAAATTATAGCTCTATATATAGATATAAGATTTGAGAAAATCATGAAAATAACATATAGTAATGGAATTATGTAAAATATTGTAGGCAGGTTTAACTCTTAAATCATAGTTGCTTTGAGAATGGAAATATAAAGACCTTATAGATTATTTGGAAATATAATAAAATTAAATAAGTAGAAATAAAACAAAACTATATATATATATATACATATACACACATATACATACATGTATATATATATATCTGTATATGTATATATACCAATATATATCAAATTCCAACCTAAATAATAATTAAAACATATTATTTACATTTACTTTCACTTACGCATAAATAAAATAATTTTGAACTTAAAAGAATCAAATATCTATACTAATTGTTTTTGATGAATGATTTTGAAGGGAGAAAGACAAAAAAATCCAAAACAGACGTCTGAATAAAGAAGTTTACAGAGATATTAGGGTTGTGTACATACAAAAATAACTTTCTTGATTTGGTCTTGTGTAATTTTGATCTCCATGGATTCATCTTCAGACAAAGAAAGCAGCAAATCCACAAAGTCCTCACACTCCAAACCACTGGATTTCTTCCTCCTTTCAAAGTGTTCTTCTACAATTCTCTCCACAAACAGATGAAAAGTCTCAGTGAGTTGGGCTTGTCTTCGTCTATTGCCGTGCAAATCAAGCCAACCCAAGAGGGGAATGTAGTCGCTGTATTTAAAACCCCCACTCAGAGCAAGTACATCATTCAGAACTTCCTTGAATACTCTTCCGTCCACCTCATCTTCATTGCAAATCTTCCCAAATGACATTCTGCAGATGGTATTATTAGTAAGAAAACCCACCTCCCTGGATAGATCTACAGGAGTGGGTTTGATGCCACTGTTATCGTTGGCAATGGCTTTGTGTAGTATGGAGTGTATCATGGCAGAAACTTCTTGGGCTCTGAGGGGCGCAAAGGACTTCAATCTCTTGGGGCTAAGAAGCTCCAAGATGAGGACTTTGCGCATGAATTTCCAGTATGGGCCATATGGAGATTGTGAGACTTTTTGGGGGCTTAGGATATGGTCATTATCTCCCATGGGAGGACGGCTTGCAAATATGTGGTCTTGCGTTTTGAGGACTTGTTTAGCCATTTCAGGAGAAGATATGATGATTGTTGGGAGAGAACCCAAGTGGAGGGTCATTATTGGGCCATATTTGTGAGCAAGAGAGCACAGGGATCTGTGTGGAAGGTGGGAGATTAAATGGAGGTTGCCAATGATGGGCAAGGGAGTTGGCCCAGGCGGCTCTCCAGTTTTTTTGCTTGATTTTCCAAATAGAAAGCCTGAAACAAGCACGATTATGATCATGAAAATCCATGAAATGTTGAGGAATTCCATTTCGAGCTCCATAGAAATGTACGCCTCTGCGTTGATTTATGGAGCAAAGTGTAAGGAAGCAGACAAAATAGAGACAGAGCACCACGTCAGAGGTAGATATTCACTCCAACACTATAAAGTATGAGTTATGAGTGTTGGAAATGACGGTGCTAGAGGACATTACAAATGCCACGCACCTTATGAATCAATTGTCAAATTCACCGAATTAGTAATTCAGCATGACATATTGGTAGCATGAGCGGGGCCCTGAGCAGCAATAGACCCTGAGGTAAGTGAAGGTCAACTAGGAAAAAATTGGGTCTATTTTTTGCAAACATTTTGCAATACATGAGGTCAATTGGCAAGGCAAGCCATTTATAAAATGATGTTTGTGCAACAAAGGTCTCAATGGAGAAGTGATAGCTTCAAATCAACTATGCATCCTTTTGTAGGGATCCAAACACGACCAAAACAAAACCTCTAAATGAGGAAGATAATTAAGCTCCATTACCAACAGGCTCATGTTATCTTGCAATAGAAAGAGGGAAAGATATAGATAGAAAGAGGGAGATAGAGGGGGGAAGAGAGAGAGAGGGGGGTAAGGAGATAGAGGAAAAAATAGAGTGAGACTTAAAGAACAAAGAGAGAGGACTTGAGAAAGAGAGGGATATACAAAGAGGGGAGAGGTAGAGAGAGAGAGAGAGAAGAGAGATAAAATGAAATAGATATTGAGAGAAGAGAGATTAATAGTTAAAATTGCATCTATAACATCTAAAAAAATCTCCTCCTATTATGTTGTGATAGATGACACACTCTATTATAGAGCTCTTATACCAACATTTGCAACTACAACATTTGATATGTCATTCACAATTATACTAATTAGGAAGGTGAAATTTCTATAGGAGAGAGGGCTAGGGGAGAACACTTGGAAATTTCATAGAACATGTCATTTTTCATTGAATATGTACTAAGTTAAAACATGTTTGTTGGTTTGAATCCATTATGATTGACCCACTATATTTTTTTTCACTTCTCTTGTTTATAGAAAACACATCCACACAACCATCACATGTTTAATTGACATCTTAATCATAAAGTTTAGGGTGTTTTTGATGTACTTAGCATAGGCAAGAACCTCAACCATGCACACAATGATCAATTTTAAGTGTAATACAATAAGGGTTACTCGTCTTATTGAAATATATAAACCCTCATCCACTAAACCCTACATACACATACAAAGAAGCAAAGCTTATATTGTTAGGATATGTTCCAAGAGTGCTTCATTAATTCAAATATTATGAGAGCATCCTTGCAAAATCCATTTTGTGCAATCCTGCAAATGAGACCACATTTCTTTGATGCACTTTTTTAAACAGTTCACAAGCCTCGTCTATGCTTCTACATTTTCCATATATGTGTATCAAAGCATTTCCAACTATAATATTTGACAAAATTCCCCCTTCCATCAAATCTATGTCATGTTCCAAAACTCTCACTTTGGGACAGGCGGGAAGAATGCTGGCTTTACAACTACTGATTTGATTTTCTTGAAAGTTTCTTAATCTTTGTCAACAAATCCATTTTGTTCATGTCCTGCAATCATAGCATTCAATGTGACCAAATTTCTTTTGAGGTACATTGTCAAACAGTTTGCGTGCCTTGTCTATGCTTCCACATTTTGCATACATGTCTACCGCTCTGGTTGTAACTACATCTGACCGAATTCCTCTATCCTTTAGATGCTTTGATGGATGTCCATACCCTGTTCCAAAGCTCCCATTCGACACAGGCTGCAAGGATGCTGGCAAAGGTTGTAGAGTGTGGCTTTAAGCCCGTCAGCCGCATATGCCTGAAAGTTTCTAAAGCCTTCTAAACAAATCTATTTTTTGAATATCCTGCAATCTGGGCATTCCATGAGAACTCATTTTTTTGAGGCATTAAGTCAAACAGTTCGCGTGCCTTGTCTATGCATCCGTATTTTGCATACATGTCTACCAGGGCAGTTGCGAATACAAAATCTTACGAAACCCCTATCCTGTGAATGGTGTGGTGTGCATAGCCTGTTCCAAAGCACCCATTTCGGCATAGGCAGGGAGGATGCTGGCAATGGTTGAGGTCTCTGGCTTTACCCCTGCCAAGTGCATTTGTGTGAAAGATTCTAAAACCTTTTCAACAAACCCATTTTATGCATTTTATGTTTTTTGCATACAGTGAAACAATGCGACAAGCCCTGGAGGTTAACCCACATCTTCTTATCCTGCAGTAGCTAACTTCTACAGCGCAGGAACTTAACTATGTGTCGGTGAGTGGGAGATAAGATACGTGTTGAACAACGGAGATAAAAGAGCGACGTAAAAAAAAATGGCTACGATCAAAGTGATCGTCTCCAGAAAGCAATGAGTGGTTGATAGCATATTATAGGTTGGGCCTGTTCATAGTGGAGACACCTTTAGAGATTCTACTGAATGAATAAAAAAGATATATACTATGAATATATCATGATAATGAATTGTTGACGGTGAATTGTATATATGATAAATTACTGATGATAAATTACTACGAGTGATCGAATTTTCCTGATACCAAATTATAAGTGTGGAAATGATTGGTGTTTCAATTATGAACTCCCTAATGTCCACGGTGAATTTTCACCATGCCCTACAATGCACTCCTCTATAATGTCTCTTACCCGAAACGGAAATTTTAAGCAACAAAATAGAACTATCACAAATACCGTCTGTTCCTGACTTTCAATCTCGATTCATTGTTCCCAGACAAATGTTCATCATCATCTGACGTCAATGCAATGTGGCTATAGACTCTTGGTCTATTGAAATGCACGTGTGGAGTCGTCGAGAAAATATCATCTGATTTGTTGAAAAGCTGCGTACGACTTCATTCATCATTCTCAAAGCTTCTGATTTTGATATTATTTTTGAGACGTGTTCCTATCCACTACTCATAAACAGGGTGTGTACGCAGAATACCATGGGCTTGAGGTAGAGTCCTTAAATTGCGGAAAGAAGTGTCTAGTGGTGTTCGACATCGACGTCTTTTGAATTAGAGTAAATTTCAATGTGAGAAGTCGTGTCCAGCTTGAGATCTAAAAAAAAAGGTCACCCCATGCAGGTGGCCTGGTCTCCTGTAAAGCTTATTTATCTCACCGACAACTTGCAACACATTCAATGTTTGCTTTTTTGGCCATGACATGGATGATTTACTGCAATCAGATCATCTTTGCATTGTACAAATGCTATATCACAAAGAACAAGAAATGACAACTAGCATAAATAAATTCACCTTAGATATTTTTTGGCCTGGAAATTCAAACGAAGCATGTCTGTCAATTATTAATCTGTTTCTATCATTCTCAAGACCTATCACCATATGCGAAATTTTCAAATTGTTTTTTAATTTAATTAGGACTGGTATGGTAGGTATTAGATTTTTATCTATAATCATATATTGTTTAATAGAATAATTATGTTAAAAGTTGAATTATAATGTTGACTTATATCTATTTTGTCTTGAATGTTCTTTTTTCTTTATACTTATTTTGTCTTGAATGCCCTCTTCTCTTTATACTTATCTTGTTTTGAATGACTTCTTAGCTTTATATTTATCTTATATAAAAACATATTTATTTTATCTATATGTTTTCACACATGCACACACAAATTCTAGATTGAATTTTAAGACTAAGCTGAATAGATAGCCAAGTATTAAAACTCTACTTTATTTTATTATGAGCAATTTTACTATAAATACATACTTTTCATTACAAGATACATTTTAAAATTTTACAATTAGAGATATGTATATATTTCTATATAGATCTTATTTACAATGAGTATACAACTAATAATCTTTACTAAATTCCAAAATACAATTTTATCTATTAGCAAACTATAAACTTAAGAAAATTTTAAAAATAATAAATTAAAATATCTTGAGATGAGTATTCTCCACCAATAGTCCAAACCAAGTCTCACACTCTTTAGCTTCATGAAAGACCAAATATTGTCAAGGGAGTTCTCTCAACCCAACCATTATGTTGTCCTTAACTTATGTGAGGCCTAGCTATCCTTTGAGCCAAGAGATCAATCAATAATTGGATACCACATATAAAATCATCATTTCAAACCAACATAGAAAATACCAACAAGAGTATAATCATATACAAGGTAAATAAAAAATAAGGGAAAGGGAGGAGTGAAATACACATTCCTCACCATTAAAAGTTCCCACCTAGATCGATACTCACAATAAAACACATAAGAATAATAATCTACAACATTATGGACCTACTCACAATCTATCTTCAAAAGTTCTATCATTTTTGACACACAAAAGAGTAAGAAACTAAATTAATAAAAATGAGATTGGCCTACCTCTCAATTAGCTCCAATGCAATCTAAGGTTTCACCTACATGGTATATTCTCTTTTCCAAGCATGCACAATCTATCTCTCAATCCATCATCCTCCAAATATTCAAAGAATCCTCCAACATCTAAGTTTAGTAGCCAAAAAATGAGTTATCTCCCTTTTCCAAGAAAAAAAGAAGCCATTTATGGGAGTTCCATATCAGACCACCCTATTCAATAGGGTGAGGATACATGTCATGAATGACCATAAACTTATGAAAACAAGAAATGAAATAATGACTCCATACCTTCCATTGTCTCTCACATGTGTGAGATGACAACTCAATACTTTCACATGTGTGAGATGACAACTCAATACTTTGACATGTGTGAATTGAGAGTTACCTACCTTTCTATGTGCTATACATGGGTAAAAATATATCTTCATACATTCTCATGCCTCATTAAGGAAATCTCTTCTCAAGGAGATTTTAGAAAGATTTATCTCACTTAACACTCTAAACAAATCTTGAAAATATGCTTATCCCATAGATACTTATCTAGGTGACCAATTTTTATATAAAAATATCAAAATAATAATTTTATGCCCTATTAAAGTTTACATTTCATGTCCATTTAAGTTTGCATTAAAAGAAGACATTAGGAAACCTTGAAACATTGATACAATGCAGATAAAATAAATTCAAGTCACATGTGATGAAGAAAAAACTACTTAATTTTAACAAGGCTCATCATAAAGGGTCATAGTTGTCTCATGGACTAAGACTAATGGTGTCACCATTTTAGCCTCTTTTCCCCTTGTATGTGTTTTTCCATTATTTGGTGTCTCCTAGTCATAATTTTTACTAAATTAACATCTTACTTGTCACATTGTGGATGCTACTAGCATAGATATCTTAAATACATATTTCTAAAAGATGTGCAATGATATTAGTCTCAAGGTGCCTATGTATTCTCAACAATAATTTCAGATATCAAGATTGATATCTCTCCATGTCTTTTAGATGGATGTATTTAAGATGTCTATGGTTGTAAAATTAGTATAGTGATATTATTTAAATATAATTATCTAAAAGATGTTGTAAGGTAACATGTTTTTATCATGACACAACCCTATACATTGAAGAAACTTAAGCACAACAAACATATATATAAACAATTAAAACCATAAAATAAATCTTAAATAAATAAAAAATAAAATAATTCTTATATAGTTCTGAAGTAAAATAAAATATTTTTAAGTAAAGAAAAAAGACTCTTAAATAATTTTGAAGTAAAATAAAATAATTATTACATAAATAAAACAACTCTTACGTAAATTAAATAAATCAAGACTATTATTTATGGATCTAGATTTTTTTTAATAATTATTAATAGAGATATTTTAAATATATTTATTTAGAAAATGCGCATAAATACAGTCTTGATTTATTTTATTTACTAAAGATATATTTTTATTTTATTTTAAAACTATTTAATAATTATTTATTATTTTAATTTATTTGTTATTTGTTAATTGTTATTTTATTTTATTTTACTTATTTAAGTGTCATGTGTGTTATTGTCCTTATAAAATTCATCATAGAGTAATAAAAATATTATAGATATTTGAAATACATCTATTTAAGATATGAATTTTGAGAATTATTTTTTTATTGAAGAGTTTTTTCTTATTGCTTACAAATTATTTTATTTTATTTTAAAATTATTTTAAAATTATTTTAAAATTATTTTATTTTGTTAAAAATTATTTAAAAATATTATTTACTATTGTAAAAAGTACTATTTACTAACATACCCATCTTTAAAAATATCTATAAATGAAATTAAGAGATGTCAAACTAGAGTATATATTTTAAATACATCTATTTAAGAAAATGCTACAAATATCTAAATCTATTTTATTTACTTTAAAATTATTTTATTTTACTTTGGAATTATTTTATTTTACTTTGGAATTATTTTATTTACTACATGTGGATTTAATAATCCTTTAAGCTCCCTTTGGGTTGATTTTGTTGGTTTTGCATTGGCCTCGACTCACGCTTTGTATGTTTGCATATTTTCGGGCTCGCTTTTGGTGCTGCCTTCATCTGCTTGCGCCATGTGTCAACAACGTGCAATTTTGAGAATTCTCCCATTTGTTTCAACTCTGAGCTTTGCCTAATTGCCACGTTGCATCTTTTGTGGGTACCTTTTTAGCAGACCCCGTAGTCTATCTTTGAGCATAGACTGCACCATGTGTCATCTCCACAGGAATCATGGTCAGAAGGGAAGGATAAATGAATGAGAGGCCCCACCTCTATGCCACGTTTCCTAATTGACTCTTTGGGTGGTTTGAATCGTGTCTTTAGGAGATTTTTATTGCTTCCACTCCTGGACCACAACCATCATTTGCAAGAGAGCGCACTTTGTTTGAGACAATTGAATGCCACATTTCAAAACCTTTTGTTGTGTCGGTATTTGAGAATCATTGCAGGGAGCGATACTGCTCATGTCTGGGGAATCTTTTCTGTTATCTGACATTCAAGCAATGGATGGATCTATATATATACTACTCAGTCTCTCTAGAAAAGGGTTTGAAAATACACAGGAAAAGCATTGAAAGACTCTCAACATTTGTATTGTTTTCTAATTATTGTATTAAGACTTATATATTGTGTCAATATATTCAGTCTATTTGTTTCTTAGTTAATTGATAAGACATTATACTGTGCTGGTTTGTTGTACTGAGTAGTTTATCTACAAAACTTCTATAATTTCAATATAATTTTGTTGTTTAGATCATTTCTTGCACTCTTCATGTTCAGTGAATGCATATGGAAGTTATAATATGTTATTTGATTGACTTCTTCAGATTTTCATCTATTCTTTCTATTATTTTCAGGCATGCAGATTGTTGAATGGGCCCTCAAATCTCACCTGAAAGGAAGATTTTCTATGCCTATTTACTTAAAATATTGGCGCATCACCTTAGCATTAGATTTTATTTTTGTACATCTACTTCCTTTTCCCTTTCCAACCCCCCAAATACATGAAGATCCGACTTCTTTAAAACCTGAAGGTTACTCATTTTAACATAATTGGTCCCCCCATTAACTAAGTTTCCCATAAGGCTGTGTGCCTAGAAATTTTAGGCATCAACAGTTCTTTTTCTGGCACGCTCAACGAGACTTTGTTTGAATGTATCTAAATTTAGAGTGGGTGTATAAGCCATGGACCTGTTACTAGATCCCAAACAACGAATAACCCTGGCCTACTAGTGCCACTACTGGTAACAACACAAGCAAGAGCCCGTCTAGTGAATGCCTTGACCCCTCCACCAGTTCCATTACCAATGGCTAATAGAAATTTTGTATCATGGGATGCTGGAAGCCCTCTTATAACACTAGTAGCATTGGGCGTGTGGGCTTCTATCCCAACCTTTTCTTTAAAAGCTTTACCAAAATTCACCGAGGAATACTCAAAAACACCATTCGACCATTTACAGGATGTGGCTGATGTGTGCTTGATGCATGGTGTTGTTGATCAAAATGTAGCACTAAGGTTTCTTGCTACTTCTTTTAAAGGCAACCTGCACTAGATTGGTACTGCACTCTAGAAGCTAATACTATTGGCACCTAGGATCAGCTTGGAGATCCTTTTTACGAGTAGTTTTTAAACAATGGAGATCGCTCTTTGCTATTCCAGTAGTTGGTGACCATAAAGTGGGCCCCTCAAGAGGCCATGATTGACTTTAATGCTAGGTTTCACACAACCTGGAAAATGATCTAGACTACTATTCACCCGCCTGTTGGTTTGGCATTCATGTTCTATCTAAAATCTCTTAATGTTGATATTTTGGTGATGATTCAGTCCCTTGGTGGGAACACCTTTCCGGATACATATAACATTACTATTAAGACAAAGAATAATCTGATTGATGCCAAAAAGTTAACTCCTCGGCTTGCTATGCCTGTATTTTCCAAATTGTCAGCTCCCGCCCAAGAGATAGCTTCTACTAGTGCGTCTACTCCTCCCTAATCTATGTATGCATATCCGAGCGCATTGTAGAACATTGCTTCTACATCTAACCCTTCAAAAGATGAGATGAGTGACATCAAGGAGTTGTTGCAGAACTTCTCAAATGAAATAACTAGTATCAAGTGGCAATAGTCTATACCTACAAAGCTAGCTTTCCAAAATTACCAAGGCAGAAGACCTTCCTACTAGCAAAATCAGTTCCAAGGAGGCATGTGCACGAATCCACAGACTAAAAAAAAAATTAGATAGTGCTGGTGCCTACTCCACTACAAAAATTTCACCCAAGTTCAAATAGAGAGTTGGTAGCGAGGAAAAATAATCTCGCTGATGATATCAATCCATGGTGCTTCCCCTACAACGAAGCACATACGCCCCGAAATTGTCCTCGTGGCAATTTACAGCAAAGAGTGGCAGAATAGTGCAGTCAAGGTGTCGTTCCAGATTCAGGAGGTTATGTATATGCCTCTCTACAAATGGAAAATGTGGTAATCATTGCTCATATGCAAGAAATGTCCTTGGAGCAAGAAAAAAATATAGCTCTCGATCACATGCTCTTCTCATGGATGGAAGAAGAGGCGATGTTTGCAAATGATGTTTCCACATCAAAAACCCTGCAAGTTGAATCATATTATAAAAATCACCCTAAGAGGAGATTCATAGGCGAACTGGTCGCTCAACAACCCAAAAGTGTTCCCAACCAAGCTCCTAGTACCTCTGCAATTGCACAACAATCTTAGCCACACAAGGAGATTGTTATAACAAGGTCTAAGGAATAGAAGTCTTTGAATTTTCCACCATTCAATGTGGTGGAACAGTTGAAGAAAGCCTCTACTAATGTATCCCTTTGGTATATTTTAGCTATTTCATAGAAGAAGTCATTACGACAGAAGGCCCTATTGGAAGATGCAAGCATAGGGCCAACTGAGCAACCATCCAAGGAAAAGGTTGTTGATTCATCGTCTCAGGAAAAAATCCTCACAAAAAATGGAGAGGAAGCCTCTACCAAAAGTAGAGGTAAACCAAAACCAAAACCCTTCTTCTTAACTCTCTTTGTGGGTAAGAAATTGTTGCAAAATTCTATGACTGACTTTAGCGCTAGCACCCCAGTCATTCCCAAACAAATAGCTGAAGCCTTATGACTTAGCTATGAACCTTTAAATAGAGGGGTTATGTAGCTTGATGGGAATAAGGTTGAAACTATAGGTGTCATCAAGAACCTCCCCTTGACTTTGTTCTCCTGCCCTAGTATCACAGTACTACAAGATATTGTGATCATTGACGTTCCTCCCATGTTTGGCCTTTGCTTATCCCAAGAGTTCACTGCAAAGATAGGTGGGTATCTTTCTTTAGATTGGTCACACTTAATTCTTAGGACCAATCATGGAGCTAAGATGAAGATAGTTTCTGAACCTTTGCATTCAAAACATGTAGCAGATGAAGCCATGATAAATTTTGAGGCTACTCATACCTCTATTACCAAAGACGAGATGTATTGTACTAAATTACTTGAGGATTAGAAGGTGACCGGAGACCGGACTGATGAAGAAGAGGTCTTCCTGAGTGAATTTATAGACACTGATCCTTTTGACAATTATCATGCCATCGGATTGAGAACTTATGTGATCTATGATGAGGATCAAGTGATTCCGAAGGTGATGAAGGAATTTGAGGGTGGTCAAGCCTTAGAGTTGTGGATGCTGCATTTTGATGGAGCAAGATGTAAAGTTGGTGCAAGAGCTAGGATATGTTTGACATCCCCATCCAATGAAAAGACACTCAGATCTTTTCGCTTTCAATTTTCCTGTTCAAACAATGAAGTTAAATATTAAGGCCTTGTGTAGGGTCTAAACCTTGTGGAGTGGTTGGGCATTAAACAAATAATGGTATTAAGAGACTCTAAGCTAATAGTCAATCAAGTCCGAGGTGTCTCTGTAGCCAAGACTACCAAATCAATAAAGAAAACTAGTGACAAGATCACTATTCTACATAAGACTACCAAATTATTATTTAACATGAGACCAATACAAGCTCTTGTGAACAACCACACAAGAAATCACTTATGAAAAAATAAGAGACAACTTAAAAATCCTTTTTTAAAAGCCACCTCTATACTAGAAGCCAACTATGCAAGACCAAGAGTCACAACATAGAATTCCACATTAGATGGCCCTTTGAAGTTTTAACCTGGGTCTCCATAATGAGAACCCAATGTTTTAACCAATTAAGCTCAACCCCTTGGACAAGACTGCTAGACTATTAAAACATCGTAACATTTTAAATGTCATTGACTATCTCTCATTAAGTTTTGAATCACCCTCCCACACATTGGTATAAATTTATTGTAATGTAGTTTTTTCTATAATAAAAGTAGATTTTTTTTAAGTGTTGTTTTAGCTAACACTCCCAAAAATATTATAAGATTGTTATTCCATCAAATGTTTGCAAGGAACCTATATTTTTAAAACATGTTACTATGGGAGTGGAACCTAAGGAAAATAGTTATTTTTATCATATTTGTATAATGATTATTATAATAAAAATAAAAGCTATTTTGAAATTGTATATATATCTATATAACATAAAGAAAACATCCAAAATAATTAAATGATTTAGATAAAAGGAAAATACATCAAGATTAACATATCTTGATATTTTTCAAATTTATATAAAAAAAATTAAATAATCATTGTTTAGAAATATTTGTCATAAACATATGATTTAAACATATTTAAAAAACTAGAGATTGATAATTGAATATATAATTTTACTAAATTTTAATATAATTAAATAAAAGCAAGAGTTTAATGTTAAAAAAGTAGATCAAACTTTAAATTTTAATAAAAATACTAAAAAAAACTTCAATTACAAAAATGATTGATAGCTGAATAATAAAACATCCTATCAAAATTAAACTAAAATTATTCCTGAACCAAAATGATGAGCATACCCTTAATTTATCTATGCAAATATCATTTAAAGATGAACAATTTTTTGGGAAAGGTAACGATTATTGCGATTCCTGTCAGGTAAACACTTGGGTTGTTGAATGGGTGGCTGGGAGGAATCAATGCGTAGAGGATAAATTGGAAAATTAGGTTGCAGCGATCAGGGGAAGTGAAGATAGTGTGTCAGGCAACCAAAACCATAAACCAAAATGCTGTCACCCTCCAATTACTCACCTAATAAAACTAACCCTCTACGTGGATTAGTGGAGCGATGACGAAGGACGAGGCGGCCATTTGCATTGTGTATTGAAATGAAATGAAATATTTTAATAACGTCCACGAGGCCACAGCAGCCTATGGGACTCAGGAACAACACAAGACCACCACTGAAAAGAGAAGACCCTAAACAACCTGAGATCTTCGCTCGAGGTCAGCTCTACGACAGTGAATTTTGATGATGTAATTTGTTGATTTGACCAACCTTTCCTCCTCAAACAAGGTATTTAAGTTGTCCACTTGTAAGGTGTCCCCATAAGTGACCCGAATATCTTTGTACGCTGAACACTCCATAACAAAGTGCCACTCTGTCTCCACTAATCCCATGTTGCAAAAACGACATATTCTTTCTTCACACTCTTCTTTAGGAACCATCCATCTGCCCGTCTCACATCTAAGACGATGTGAGCTAGTTCGGAGTTGAACTATCAACATCTTTGCTCTCCATTTAATATTTGCTCCTATATATGCCTTTTCATCATGGTCCCCCTTGGGATTGAATTCTTTGATATAATAGTCTTTTTTTCGCCTTGATTGTTTTGTCCATAAAGCTTTTTTGAATTTTTGTTTCACATATTTTTTTATTTCTTCATTTGTACTTGGACAATCTTGCATATTCACACCCCACTTTTCCATCCATTTTTTGTTTTGTTTCATCCATGTATTCCTTCTTCTATCCAACTTTTCTTTTACGATTAGATTAGGCCACCGATGGTCGTCCATGTTTTGAACCTTTTGAAGGTAACTTAGTAACCGAATCATCGCGAAAGCCTCCAAGGGAAAGGTGCCCGACTCCGCTAGTAAAATCTCATAAGGTATCGTGGTTTTGAGCTTAAGGCTGCTAACAATTAGACGCTTTTGAATTCTTTCCACTTGCCTCCATTTCTGATTTGACATGCTGCTGCCCCAAATTTCGCACCCATATAGAACCACTGGGGTCACAAGTAAGCCAAACAACGTTTTCTTGGTTTTCCAATCCCATAGCTCAGCATTTCTACATTTGTTTTGTAGAGAGTAAAGTGCTTTCCAGCCTCCTTGGATCCTTTTTGCTCTACAAGTTTCCCAACTGAGCTTATAGTGAAAATCTAGCCCAAGGTATTTGTATTCATTTACAATTTCCAGCAGATTGCCTTCAAAGATAAAGCTAATTTGTTGTTTTTTCCTTTTTAGAGAGAAGATCATAATTTTAGTTTTACTAGTATTCACTTGCATCCCAACTTCTTGACAAAAGGATTCAAGAGCTTTCAAATGTTTTTTAATTAATTGAATCGGGCATGTTTATGGTATTTGTACATATACAGCCATATTCAGACTTAATACGCATTCATATCCATCACTTCATTCTTATTACACACATCTCACTTCATTCGATTTGCTAAAAGAATTCGTAATTTGGAGAAGAGAATGGCGTGGAGGACTAACGAGCTTCTTTTTCTTATGCTTCTCATTGTGTGGGGGAGTAATGCGAGTGCAAATAGAAAGTTGTTAACAGACAGTCAAGATGGAGAAGAAGGGTCTTCAAGTCCAAAGACTATCACTTTCTTTATGCACCACATAACAGAACAACCAAACCCAACTGCCAAGCCTGGAGTTGGACTTGGAGTTGGAGGGCTTCCAATAGGATTTCAAGGAAGTGGCAATGCCATCTCTGGTATTTCAAGCTCTTATGAAAACAGCATTAACTTCAATGGTAATGGGAATGGGAACGGTCCTCTCCCATTAACCATTCCAAGTGGAGCCATCAACAATTCTCCGCTGTTTGGCCAACTGCCCATCTCTTCCACCACTGGCCTGGGCATAAGAGTACAGGGCGTAGGCTCACTCATTCCTGGCCTTGGGCTTAATGTTCCAGGCTTAGGCTTGCAGAACTCCTTCCCCAACACAAACATTGTTAACAGCGTGTTAAATCCTCGGAATCCTCTTGATGGAGGGGCCTCAGGTATCCCCCTGAATAATGTGATTGTGATTGAAGACACCTTGACAGAAGGGCCTCATCTTCACTCCTCTACTGTGCTTGGAAAGGGGGAGGGATATTATTATCACTTGCCCAGCCCTGCAGAAGACGAAGGTCCCGAGACATTGCTGCTCGCGTTCACAGCCAAATTTGAAGGGTCAAAATACGAAGGCAGCAGCATTGAATTGTCTGGAAAAGACAACATCGCATTACCACAGAGGGAGATCGCAGTGGTGGGAGACAGCGGAGTCTTCCACAATGCTCAAGGCCATGCTCTCATAGAGACCGTTTCTCACACAGTCGATGAGACAGTGCTCAAATTCACCGCTACTCTTACCTACGAATGAAGTCATTCTCATGTTTCTTCCACTCCATCCCTCCACATTTCTTGCACCTGTGCTTATCTTCTTCTATGTAATGGCTATGTTCATTGTGAATAACAGTACGTCCAATGTGTGTTGTAAGTTTCAGTCTCGAAAACTCGATTTAAAAAAAGAAAAAACCTTCATTTGCTATATGTGAGATGCATTTGGATCTCGCTTCTGTTTGTGCTATGCTAAATCATATGTTTATAATCTAACCTATAGAAAGTATTCATTCAAAATAATTTACTGGAAAAGCAATTGTTTGCCCTTTTTAGCTTATGGACAATAATGTTCCCTCATGAGTTAGGCTGAGTAAATAAATACAGAAAAGTGGTATAGAGCTAGAAAATATAGTTGGGAATGGTAAATTGATATTTTTTTTTTTAAAAATTGAAGAAGATGATGATATTTAGATTGATAGTTGAAGATTTTTTTTGAATAGTCCATGTAGCTCTTAAGGAAAAGCTACGAAACTTACCCACAACGGCCCTTTATGATGTTATCTATGGATAAAATCTCTTTAATATTTCTTTAATATTATGTATCTTATAAGATTTTCTCAAGGATATATCTCTACAAATACATGCTTAGGAACAAAACTAAGACCTCATGTTGCCTCCCACTAGATGCATCTATAATCATGTTATAATTTCCTTTGATGTAACTCACACCAATGAAAAACTCACACCAAAATTCCATAGATTGATGTTGATAAGCATTCAATTTTCATTGTATGAAGTTATACTAAAGGTTACGATGACTAATATGTAACTGAAATTGATTTCCCAAATGAAAGCGTCTCTATTATATAATTGCATGGGTGACAACTACCAACTCTAAATAATGGGTAGAGTAATTTATCATATGATCATTGAGCTTTTGATTTCTTTATTTCTCCTTTAGACTCATCTTTGTTCTTGGGACTTCCCCAAACACACAAGGAATCCTTTGAGCCCTCACCAATAGATTTCCTTCTCATTTCATATAAAAGCAAGGTAATAATAAGGTCACCCATATTTTGCATTATAGCACTACCAATAGTAAAAATAATTAAAATTTCCAAGATTTGGGTAAAGAACACACTAATAATATAAATTTGTTTGTTTCCTTATTCTTAACATCTAATGAAGCTAGATGACTCAAAATCAATTAAAAATCATTAAATATATAAATGATAAAATCACCATCTTTCACTGTAAAACCATATAATTTTTTTTGAGATACAACTTATTAGTTAGAATTTTGTTTTGGTAAATATCACCTACTCTCTTTCACAATGTAAATGTAGTGGTTATCTCTAAGACATTCAAGAGGATGAGATCCATAACACAAAACTAAATGTTCTCTAATTTATTCTTATTCAATATTTTCTAATAATTATTAGAAATTCCATTAAACTTTCCTTCTTTTGTAAAAAATCTTCAACTAATCCCTCTATTCTAGGAGGTCCTCCATTAATAGCTTCCAAACTTGTGCCTAATTCCATTAAAAAATTTCAATATTTGAATAAGAAGTGGATGCCACGGTTTCAATCATTCATAAATTCACAGAACCACTCAAGTCAAAGCTCCCGTTATAGTAAACACATCCTTAATAGTTCAAGAAATACATCAACTTTTCAACACAACCAATGCTCTAATACAAAATAATGTTAATGAGGGAAAATGACTTCTAATGTAAGATTTTCAAAAGAGATATTTTTCTTATAATACCATTTAATTAACCATTCATAATTTATTTGTGAAAATATAAATTATCAAAACATAATATTTGAACACATGACATTGTATATATGTGGAGAAACACTTTCAAGAAAAAACTCCACCACTAAAGTGAGCATAAGTGGGTAAGTGCACCAAGATGGTTCCCAAAAAGGGGGCTTAAGTGGCCACTTTTTTCTGAAATCAGGAAATACTGACCTTGGACGTGAAATTGAGGATACTTACACTCAAAATTTTGAGATGGAACAAACAAAAAGATTCAAGTGCTTCGAGTCTACTTTCTACACTACTAATTTATTTTGAAAATGGTTGAGATTAAGGGGTTCAAATGAGGGATGTACACAAATTGGTGTTGTTTTTGTTAGAAAAACATAACATAGCAACTTTTGGACGAACCTCGTATGGTGAACTTTTTTTTAGTATTTTGAAAATCACTACAGTTAGAAGTTAGGTAATAGTATGTAGTTGATGTATGATTTTTTTGATAATTTTTTAATAAATATTTTATTTTTTACTAATTTTTGAAGTGGACACTTCTTGGAAAACAAATTTTTGGCCATGCTACCCCTACAAATTTTGGAAACTAATTGATTTTTTTTTTTTAAATTCTAGAATGGAGTCTAGTTTCTAAAAATGTAATTTATTTGAAATTTTGATGAATGATTAATTTATAACGAAAAAAACACCAAACACTACTTTTTGCCAAAAAGGAGACATACAAACAAAATAAATTATGGATGAACTACTTAACATTGCCAGAAAGTGAAAAAAATTACATCGTTGAATATCTAAGAGAGAACCTAACATTACCCAGATGTTTGATTTGTTTGATATTGAACCACATACAATCATGATGGTGAGCATGAATTTGATTATGTGAAATATTGTAGAAATTGCAAAAACACATTTCTGGTTGTTGGGAATTCCCTCCAAGCCTTTGGGTTGGTATTCCAAGGAAAATACCAACCCTAAGGCTTGGGGATTCCCAAAGCAAGATATAACGCGAGCGCATTATAATGCGTTCGCATTATATGTCAGTTTTGACATGATTTTTTGTTTGTCAGGAGCATGTCTAGCAAGACATAACACGAGCGCAGTATAATGCGCTCGCGTTATGTCTTGCTTTATGTTAAATGCATATTGAATGTATGTTTATATGTTTGTATGTTTGTATGCACATGTATGCTT
>VDFB02051286.1:21621-56750 GCA_007258455.2 Sequoia sempervirens
TCTCTCTCTCTCTCTCTCTTAAAATTCTCCCTCCCTCTATAGACATACATAAATACATACATACAAGCATAATACATATGTACATACAATCCTACATAGATACAAGCATACATGTACATGCACATATATACAATCTTACATACAAGAGGCATACATATAATATACATGCATTGATACATACAGGCATACATACATACATGAAATACAATCATACATGTGCATACAAACATACAAATATATAAACATACATTCAATATGCATTTAACATAAAGCAAGACATAACGCGAGCGCATTATACCTCGTTCATGTTATGTCTTGCTAGACATGCTCCCAACAAACAAAAAATCATGTCAAAACTGACATATAATGCGAACGCATTATAATGCGCTCGCGTTATATCTTGCTTTGGGAATCCCCAAGCCTTAGGGTTGGTATTTTCCTTGGAATACCAACCCAAAGGCTTGGAGGGAATTCCCAACAACCAGAAATGTGTTTTTGCAATTTCTACAATATTTCACATAATCAAGTTCATGCTCACCATCATGATTGTACGTGGTTCAATATCAAACAAATCAAACATCTGGGTAATGTTAGGTTCTCTCTTAGATATGAATCAATGATGTAATTTTTTTCACTTTCTAGCAATGTTAAGTAGTTCATCCATAATTTCTTTTGTTTGTATGTCTCCTTTTTGGCAAAAAGCAGTGCTTGGTGTTTTTTTCGTTATAAATTAATCGTTCATCAAAATTTCAAATAAATTACATTTTTAGAAACTAGACTCCATTGTACAATTTTTTTAAAAAAAAATCAATTAGTTTCCAAAATTTGTAAGGGTAGCATGGCCAAAATTTTGTTTTCCAAGAAGTGTCCACTTCAAAAATTAGAAAAAAATAAAATATTCATTAAAAAATTATCAAAAAAATCATACATCAACTACATACTATTACCTAACTTCTAACCGTAGTGATTTTCAAAATACTAAAAAAAAGTTCACCATACGAGGTTCGTCCAAAAGTTGCTATGTTATGTTTTTCTAACAAAAACAACACCAATTTGTGTACGTCCCTCATTTGAACCCCTTAATCTCAACCATTTTCAAAATAAATTAGTAGTGTAGAAAGTAGACTCGGAGCACTTGAATCCTTCTGTTTGTTCCATCTCAAAATTTTGAGTGTAAGTATCCTCAATTTCATGTCCAATGTCAGTATTTCCTGATTTCAAAAAAAAGTGGCCACTTAAGCCCCCTTTTTGGGAACCATCTTGGTGCACTTACCCACTTATGCTCACTTTAGTGGTGGAGTTTTTTCTTGAAAGTGTTTCTCCACATATATACAATGTCATGTGTTCAAATATTATGTTTTGATAATTTATATTTTCACAAATAAATTATGAATGGTTAATAAAATGGTATTATAAGAAAAATATCTCTTTTGAAAATCTTACATTAGAAGTCATTTTCCCTCATTAACATTATTTTGTATTAGAGCATTGGTTGTGTTGAAAAGTTGATGTATTTCTTGAACTATTAAGGATGTGTTTACTATAATGGGAGCTTTGACTTGAGTGGTTCTGTGAATTTATGAATGATTGAAACCATGGCATCCACTTCTTATTCAAATATTGAAAATTTTTAATGGAATTAGGCACAAATTGTGGAAGCTATTAATGGAGGACCTCCTAGAATAGAGGGATTAGTTGAAGATTTTTTACAAAAGAAGGAAAGTTTAATGGAATTTCTAATAATTATTAGAAAATATTGAATAAGAATAAATTAGAGAACATTTAGTTTTGTGTTATGGATCTCATCCTCTTGAATGTCTTAGAGATAACCACTACATTTACATTGTGAAAGAGAGTAGGTGATATTTATCAAAACAAAATTCTAACTAATAAGTTGTATCTCAAAAAAAATTATATGGTTTTACAGTGAAGGATGGTGATTTTATCATTATATATTTAATGATTTTTAATTGATTTTGAGTCATCTAGCTTCATTAGATGTTAAGAATAAGGAAACAAACAAATTTATATTATTAGTGTGTTCTTTACCCAAATCTTGGAAATTTTAATTATTTTTACTATTGGTAGTGCTATAATGCAAAATATGGGTGACCTTATTATTACCTTGCTTTTATACGAAATGAGAAGGAAATCTATTGGTGAGGGCTCAAAGGATTCCTTGTGTGTTTGGGGAAGTCCCAAGAACAAAGATGAGTCTAAAGGAGAAATAAAGAAATCAAAAGCTCAATGATCATGTGATAAATTACTCTACCCATTATTTAGAGTTGGTAGTTGCCACCCATGCAATTATATAATAGAGACGCTTTCATTTGGGAAATCAATTTGAGTTACATATTAGTCATCTTAACCTTTAGTATAACTTCATACAATGAAAATTGAATGCTTATCAACATCAATCTATGGAATTTTGGTGTGAGTTTTTCATTGGTGTTCGTTACATCAAAGGAAATTATAACATGATTATAGATGCATCTAGTGGGAGGCAACATGAGGTCTTAGTTTTGTTCCTAAGCATGTATTTGTAGAGATATATCCTTGAGAAAATCTTATAAGATACATAATATTAAAGAGATTTTATCCATAGATAACATCATAAAGGGCCGTTGTGGGTAAGTTTCGTAGCTTTTCCTTAAGAGCTACATGGACTATTCAAAAAAAATCTTCAACTATCAATCTAAATATCATCATCTTCTTCAATTTTGAAAAAAAAAAAATATCAATTTACCATTCCCAACTATATTTTCTAGCTCTATACCACTTTTCTGTATTTATTTACTCAGCCTAACTCATGAGGGAACATTATTGTCCATAAGCTAAAAAGGGCAAACAATTGCTTTTCCAGTAAATTATTTTGAATGAATACTTTCTATAGGTTAGATTATAAACATATGATTTAGCATAGCACAAACAGAAGCGAGATCCAAATGCATCTCACATATAGCAAATGAAGGTTTTTTCTTTTTTTAAATCGAGTTTTCGAGACTGAAACTTACAACACACATTGGACGTACTGTTATTCACAATGAACATAGCCATTACATAGAAGAAGATAAGCACAGGTGCAAGAAATGTGGAGGGATGGAGTGGAAGAAACATGAGAATGACTTCATTCGTAGGTAAGAGTAGAGGTGAATTTGAGCACTGTCTCATCGACTGTGTGAGAAACGGTCTCTATGAGAGCATGGCCTTGAGCATTGTGGAAGACTCCGCTGCCTCCCACCACTGCGATCTCCCTCTGTGGTAATGCGATGTTGTCTTTTCCAGACAATTCAATGCTGCTGCCTTCGTATTTTGACCCTTCAAATTTGGCTGTGAACGCGAGCAGCAGTGTCTCGGGACCTTCGTCTTCTGCAGGGCTGGGCAAGTGATAATAATATCCCTCCCCCTTTCCAAGCACAGTAGAGGAGTGAAGATGAGGCCCTTCTGTCAAGGTGTCTTCAATCACAATCACATTATTCAGGGGGATACCTGAGGCCCCTCCAACAAGAGGATTCTGAGGATTTAACACGCCGTTAACAGTGTTTGTGTTGGGGAAGGAGTTCTGCAAGCCTAAGCCTGGAACATTAAGCCCAAGGCCAGGAATGAGTGAGCCTACGCCCTGTACTCCTCCGCCCAGGCCAGTGGTGGAAGAGATGGGCAGTTGGCCAAACAGCGGAGAATTGTTGATGGCTCCACTTGGAATGGTTAATGGGAGAGGACCGTTCCCATTCCCATTACCATTGAAGTTAATGCTGTTTTCATAAGGGCTTGAAATACCAGAGATGGCATTGCCACTTCCTTGAAATCCTATTGGAAGCCCTCCAACTGCAAGTCCAACTCTGGGTTTGGTTGTTCTGTTATGTGGTGCATAAAGAAAGTGATAGTCTTTGGACTTGAAGACCCTTCTTCTTCTCCATCTTGACTGTCTGTTAACAACTTTCTATTTGCACTCGCATTACTCCCCCACACAATGAGAAGCATAAGAAAAAGAAGCTCGTTAGTCCTCCACGCCATTCTCTTCTCCAAATTACGAATTCTTTTAGCAAATCGAATGAAGTGAGATGTGTGTAATAAGAATGAAGTGATGGATATGAATGCGTATTAAGTCTGAATATGGCTGTATATGTACAAATACCATAAACATGCCCGATTCAATTAATTAGATATTCAGTTTACCTGATTTCCAATACACAATGCAAATGGCCGCCTCGTCCTTCGTCATCGCTCCACTAATCCACGTAGAGGGTTAGTTTTATTAGGTGAGTAATTGGAGGGTGACAGCATTTTGGTTTATGGTTTTGGTTGCCTGACACACTATCTTCACTTCACCTGATCGCTGCAACCTAATTTGCCAATTTATCCTCTACGCATTGATTCCTCCCAGCCACCCATTCAACAACCCAAGTGTTTACCTGACAGGAATCGCAATAATCGTTACCTTTCCCAAAAAATTGTTCATCTTTAAATGATATTTTGCATAGATAAATTAAGGGTATGCTCATCATTTTGGTTCAGGAATAATTTTAGTTTAATTTTGATAGGATGTTTTATTATTCAGCTATCAATCATTTTTGTATTTGAAGTTTTTTTTAGTAGTTTTATTAAAATTTAAAGTTTGATCTACTTTTTTAACATTAAACTCTTGCTTTTATTTAATTATATTAAAATTTAGTAAAATTATATATTCAATTATCAATCTCTAGTTTTTAAAATATGTTTAAATTATATGTTTATGACAAATATTTCTAAACAATGATTATTTAAATTTTTTTATATAAATTTGAAAAATATCAAGATATGTTAATCTTGATGTATTTTCCTTTTATCTAAATCATTTAATTATTTTGGATGTTTTCTTTATGTTATATATATATATATATATACAATTTCAAAATAGCTTTTATTTTTATTATAATAATCATTATACAAATATGATAAAAATAACTATTTTCCTTAGGTTCCACTCCCATAGTAACATGTTTTAAAAATATAGGTTCCTTGCAAACATTCGATGGAATAACAATCTTATAATATTTTTGGGAGTGTTAGCTAAAACAACACTTAGAAAAAATCTACTTTTATTATAGAAAAAACTACATTACAATAAATTTATACCAATGTGTGGGAGGGTGATTCAAAACTTAATGAGAGATAGTCAATGACATTTAAAATGTTACGATGTTTTAATAGTTTAGCAGTCTTGTCCAAGGGGTTGAGGTTAATTGGTTAAAGCATTGGGTTCTCATTATGGAGACCCAAGTTAAAACTTCAAAGGGCCATCTAATGTGGAATTCTATGTTGTGACTCTTGGTCTTGCATAGTTGGCTTCTAGTATAGAGGTGGCTTTTAAAAAAGAATTTTTAAGTTGTCTCTTATTTTTTCATAAGTGATTTCTTGTGTGGTTGTTCACAAGAGCTTGTATTGGTCTCATGTTAAATAATAATTTGGTAGTCTTATGTAGAATAGTGATCTTGTCACTAGTTTTCTTTATTGATTTGGTAGTCTTGGCTACGGAGACACCTTGGACTTGATTGACTATTAGCTTAGAGTCTCTGAATACCATTATTTGTTTAATGCCCAACCACTCCGCAAGGTTTAGACCCTACACAAGGCCTTCATATTTAACTTCATTGTTTGAACAGGAAAATTGAAAGCGAAAAGATCTGAGTGTCTTTTCATTGGATGGGGATGTCAAACATATCCTAGCTCCTGCACCAACTTTACATCTTGCTCCATCAAAATGCAGCATCCACAACTCTAAGGCTTGACCACCCTCGAATTCCTTCATCACCTTCGGAATCACTTGATCCTCATCATAGATCACATAAGTTCTCAATCCGATGGCATGATAATTGTCAAAAGGATCAGTGTCTATAAATTCACTCAGGAAGACCTCTTCTTCATCAGTCCGGTCTCCGGTCACCTTCTAATCCTCAAGTAATTTAGTACAATACATCTCGTCTTTGGTAATAGAGGTATGAGTAGCCTCAAAATTTATCATGGCTTCATCTGCTACATGTTTTGAATGCAAAGGTTCAGAACACTATCTTCATCTTAGCTCCATGATTGGTCCTAAGAATTAAGTGTGACCAATCTAAAGAAAGATACCCACCTATCTTTGCAGTGAACTCTTGGGATAAGCAAAGGCCAAACATGGGAGGAACGTCAATGATCACAATATCTTGTAGTACTGTGATACTAGGGCAGGAGAACAAAGTCAAGGGGAGGTTCTTGATGACACCTATAGTTTCAACCTTATTCCCATCAAGCTACATAACCCCTCTATTTAAAGGTTCATAGCTAAGTCATAAGGCTTCAGCTATTTGTTTGGGAATGACTAGGGTGCTAGCGCTAAAGTCAGTCATAGAATTTTGCAACAATTTCTTACCCACAAAGAGAGTTAAGAAGAAGGGTTCTGGTTTTGGTTTACCTCTACTTTCGGTAGAGGCTTCCTCTCCATTTTTTGTGAGGATTTTTTCCTGAGATGATGAATCAACAACCTTTTCCTTGGATGGTTGCTCAGTTGGCCCTATGCTTGCATCTTCCAATAGGGCCTTATGTCGTAATGACTTCTTCTCTGAAATAGCTAAAATATACCAAAGGGATACATTAGTAGAGGCTTTCTTCAACTGTTCCACCACATTGAATGGTGGCAAATTCAAAGACTTATATTCCTTAGACCTTGTTATAACAATCTCCTTGTGTGGCTGAGATTATTGTGCAATTGCAGAGGTACTAGGAGCTTGGTCGGGAACACTTTTGGGTTGTTGAGCGACCGGTTCGCCTATGAATCTCCTCTTAGGGTGATTTTTATAATCTGATTCAACTTGCAGGGTTTTTGATGTGGAAACATCATTTGCAAACACCGCCTCTTCTTCCATCCATGAGAAGAGCATGTGATCGAGAGCTATATTTTTTTCTTGCTCCAAGGACATTTCTTGCATATGAGCAATGAGTACCACATTTTCCATTTATAGAGAGGCATATACATAACCTCCTGAATTTGGAACGACACCTTGACTGTACTATTCTGCCACTCTTTGTTGTAAATTGCCACGAGGATAATTTTGGGGCGTATGTGCTTCATTGTAGGGGAAGCACCATGGATTGATATCATTAGCGAGATTATTTTTCCTCGCTACCAACTCTCTATTTGAACTTGGGTGAAATTTTTGTAGTGGAGTAGGCACCAGCACTATCTAATTTTTTTTTGAGTCTGTGGATTCGTGCGCATGCCTCCTTGGAACTAATTTTACTAGTAGGAAGGTCTTCTGCCTTGGTAATTTTGGAAAGCTAGCTTCGTAGGTATAGACTATTGGCACTTGATACTAGTTATTTCATTTGAGAAGTTCTGCAACAACTCCTTGATGACACTCATATCATCTTTTGAAGCTATCTCTTAGGTATAGACTATTGCCACTTGTGTACATAGATTGGGGAGGAGTAGACGCACTAGTAGAAGCTATCTCTTGGGCGGGAGCTGACAATTTGGCAAATACAGGCATAGCAAGCTGAGGAGTTAACTTTTTGGCATCAATCAGATTATTCTTTGTCTTAATAGTAATGTTATATGTATCCGGAAAGGTGTTCCCACCAAGGGACTGAATCATCACCGAAATATTGACATTAAGAGATTTTAGATAGAACATGAATGCCAAACCAACATGCGGGTGAATAGTAGTCTAGATCCTTTTCCAGGTTGTGTGAAACCTAGCATTAAATTCAGTCATGGCCTCTTGAGGGGCCCGCTTTATGGTCACCAACTGCTGGAATAGCAAAGACCGATCTCCATTGTTTAAAAACTACTCGTAAAAAGGATCTCCAAGCTGATCCTAAGTGCCAATAGTATTAGCTTCTAGAGTGCAGTACCAATCTAGTGCAGGTTGCCTTTAAAAGAAGTTGCAAGAAACCTTAGTGCTAAATTTTGATCAGCAACACCATGCATCAAGCACACATTAGCCACATCCTGTAAATGGTCGAATGGTGTTTTTGAGTCTTCCCCGGTGAATTTTGGTAAAGCTTTTAAAGTAGAGGTTGAGATAGGATCCCACACGCCCAGTGCTACTAGTGTTATAAGAGGGCTTCTAGCATCCCATGATACAAAATTTCTATTAGCCATTGGTAATGGAACTGGTGGAGGGGTCGGGACATTCACTAGACAGGCTCTTGCTTGTGTTGTTGCTAGTAGTGGCACTAGTAGGCCAGGGTTATTCGTTGTTTGGGATCTAGTAACAGGTCTATGGCTTATACACCCACTCTAAATTTAGATACATTCAAACAAAGTCTTGTTGAGTGTGCCAGAAAAAGAACTGTTGATGCCTAAAATTTCTAGGCACACAGCCTTATGGGAAACTTAGTTAATGGGGGGACCAATTACATTAAATGAGTAACCTTCAGGTTTTAAAGAGTCGGATCTTCATGTATTTGGGGGGTTGGAAAGGGAAAAGGAAGTAGATGTACAAAAATAAAATCTAATGCTAAGGTGATGCGCCAATATTTTAAGTAAATAGGCATAGAAAATCTTCCTTTCAGGTGAGATTTGAGGGCCCATTCAACAATCTACATGCCTGAAAATAATAGAAAGGATAGATGAAAATCTGAAGAAGTCAATCAAATAACATATTATAACTTCCATATGCATTCACTGAACATGAACAGTGCAAGAAATGATCTAAACAACAAAATTATATTGAAATTATAGAAGTTTTGTAGATAAACTACTCAGTACACCAAACCAGTACAGTATAATGTCTTATCAATTAACTAAGAAACAAATAGACCGAATATATTGACACAATCTATAAGTCTTAATACAATAATTAGAAAACAATACAAATGCTGAGAGTCTTTCAATGCTTTTCCTGTGTATTTTCAAACCCTTTTCTAGAGAGACTGAGTAGGATATATATAGATCCATCTATTGCTTGAATGTCAGATAACAGAAAAGATTCCCCAGACACGAGCAGTATTGCTCCCTGCAATGATTCTCAAATACCGACACAACAAAAAGGTTTTGAAACGTGGCATTCAATTGTCTCAAACAAAGTGCGCTCTCTTGCAAATGATGGTTGAGGTCCAGGAGTGGAAGCAATAGAAATCTCCTGAAGACACAATTCAAACCACCCAAAGAGTCAATTAGGACACGTGGCATAGAGGTGGGGCCTCTCATTCATTTATCCTTCCCTTCTGACCATGATTCCCATGGAGATGACACATGGTGCAATCTATGCTCAAAGATAGACTGTGGGGTCTTCTAAAAAGGTACCCACAAAAGATGCAACGTGGCAACTGGGTAAAGCTCAGAGTTGAAACAAATGGGAGAATTCTCAAAATTGCACGTTGCTGACACATGGCGCAAGTGGATGAAGGCGCCACCAAAAGGGAGCCCAAAAATATGCAAACATACAAAGCGCAAGTCGAGGCCAATGCAAAATCAACAAAATCAACCCAAAGGGAGCTTTAAGGATTATTAAATCCACATGTAGTAAATAAAATAATTCCAAAGTAAAATAAAATAATTTTAAAGTAAATAAAATAGATTTAGATATTTGTAGCATTTTCTTAAATAGATGTATTTAAAATATATACTCTAGTTTGACATCTCTTAATTTCATTTATAGATATTTTTAAAGATGGGTATGTTAGTAAATAGTACTTTTTACAATAGTAAATAATATTTTTAAATAATTTTTAACTAAATAAAATAATTTTAAAATAATTTTAAAATAAAATAAAATAATTTGTAAGTAATAAGAAAAAACTCTTCAATAAAAAAATAATTCTCAAAATTCATATCTTAAATAGATGTATTTCAAATATCTATAATATTTTTATTACTCTATGATGAATTTTATAAGGACAATAACACACATGACACTTAAATAAGTAAAATAAAATAAAATAACAATAAACAAATAACAAATAAATTAAAATAATAAATAATTATTAAATAGTTTTAAAATAAAATAAAAAAATATATTTAGTAAATAAAATAAATCAAGACTATATTTATGCGCATTTTCTAAATAAATATATTTAAAATATCTCTATTAATAATTATTAAAAAAATCTAGATCCATAAATAATAGTCTTGATTTATTTAATTTACGTAAGAGTTGTTTTATTTATGTAATAATTATTTTATTTTACTTCAAAATTATTTAAGAGTCTTTTTTCTTTACTTAAAAATATTTTATTTTACTTCAGAACTATATAAGAATTATTTTATTTTTTATTTATTTAAGATTTATTTTATGGTTTTAATTGTTTATATATATGTTTTTTGTGCTTGAGTTTCTTTAATGTATAGGGTTGTGTCATGATAAAAACATGTTACCTTACAACATCTCTTAGATAATTATATTTAAATAATATCACTATACTAATTTTACAACCATAGACATCTTAAATACATCCATCTAAAAGACATGGAGAGATATCAATCTTGATATCTGAAATTATTGTTGAGAATACATAGGCACCTTGAGACTAATATCATTGCACATCTTTTAGAAATATGTATTTAAGATATCTATGCTAGTAGCATCCACAATGTGACAAATAAGATGTTAATTTAGTAAAAATTATGACTAGGAGACACCAAATAATGGAAAAACACATACAAGGGGAAAAGAGGCTAAAATGGTGACACCATTAGTCTTGGTCCATGAGACAACTATGACCCTTTATGATGAGCCTTGTTAAAATTAAGTAGTTTTTTCTTCATCACATGTGACTTGAATTTATTTTATCTGCATTGTATCAATGTTTCAAGGTTTCCTAATGTCTTCTTTTAATGCAAACTTAAATGGACATGAAATGTAAACTTTAATAGGGCGTAAAAGTATTATTTTGATATTTTTATATAAAAATTGGTCACCTAGATAAGTATCTATGGGATAAGCATATTTTCAAGATTTGTTTAGAGTGTTAAGTGAGATAAATCTTTCTAAAATCTCCTTGAGAAGAGATTTCCTTAATGAGGCATGAGAATGTATGAAGATATATTTTTACCCATGTATAGCACATAGAAAGGTAGGTAACTCTCAATTCACACATGTCAAAGTATTGAGTTGTCATCTCACACATGTGAAAGTATTGAGTTGTCATCTCACACATGTGAGAGACAATGGAAGGTATGGAGTCATTATTTCATTTCTTGTTTTCATAAGTTTATGGTCATTCATGACATGTATCCTCACCCTATTGAATAGGGTGGTGTGATATGGAACTCCCATAAATGGCTTCTTTTTTCCTTGGAAAAGGGAGATAACTCATTTTTTGGCTACTAAACTTAGATGTTGGAGGATTCTTTGAATATTTGGAGGATGATGAATTGAGAGATAGATTATGCATGCTTGGAAAAGAGAATATACCATGTAGGTGGAACCTTAGATTGCATTGGAGCTAATTGAGAGGTAGGCCAATCTCATTCTTATTAAGTTAGTTTCTTACTCTTTTGTGTGTCAAAAATGATAGAACTTTTGAAGATAGATTGTGAGTAGGTCCATAATGTTGTAGATTATTTTTCTTATGTGTTTTATTGTGAGTATTGATCTAGGTGGGAACTTTTAATGGTGAGGAATGTGTATTTCACTCCTCCCTTTCCCTTATTTTTTATTTACCTTGTATATGATTATACTCTTGTTGGTATTTTCTATGTTGGTTTGAAATGATGATTTTATATGTGGTATCCAATTATTGATTGATCTCTTGGCTCAAAGGATAGCTAGGCCTCACATAACTTAAGGACAACATAATGGTTGGGTTGAGAGAACTCCCTTGACAATATTTGGTCTTTCATGAAGCTAAAGAGTGTGAGACTTGGTTTGGACTATTGGTGGAGAATACTCATCTCAAGATATTTTAATTTATTATTTTTAAAATTTTCTTAAGTTTATAGTTTGCTAATAGATAAAATTGTATTTTGGAATTTAGTAAAGATTATTAGTTGTATACTCATTGTAAATAAGATCTATATAGAAATATATACATATCTCTATTTGTAAAATTTTAAAATGTATCTTGTAATGAAAAGTATGTATTTATAGTAAAATTGCTCATAATAAAATAAAGTAGAGTTTTAATACTTGGCTATCTATTCAGCTTAGTCTTAAAATTCAATCTAGAATTTGTGTGTGCATGTGTGAAAACATATAGATAAAATAAATATGTTTTTATATAAGATAAATATAAAGCTAAGAAGTCATTCAAAACAAGATAAGTATAAAGAGAAGAGGGCATTCAAGACAAAATAAGTATAAAGAAAAAAGAACATTCAAGACAAAATAGATATAAGTCAACATTATAATTCAACTTTTAACATAATTATTCTATTAAACAATATATGATTATAGATAAAAATCTAATACCTACCATACCAGTCCTAATTAAATTAAAAAACAATTTGAAAATTTCGCATATGGTGATAGGTCTTGAGAATGATAGAAACAGATTAATAATTGACAGACATGCTTCGTTTGAATTTCCAGGCCAAAAAATATCTAAGGTGAATTTATTTATGCTAGTTGTCATTTCTTGGTCTTTGTGATATAGCATTTGTACAATGCAAAGATGATCTGATTGCAGTAAATCATCCATGTCATGGCCAAAAAAGCAAACATTGAATGTGTTGCAAGTTGTCGGTGAGATAAATAAGCTTTACAGGAGACCAAGCCACCTGCATGGGGTGACCTTTTTTTTTAGATCTCAAGCTGGACACGACTTCTCACATTGAAATTTACTCTAATTCAAAAGACGTCGATGTCGAACACCACTAGACACTTCTTTCCGCAATTTAAGGACTCTACCTCAAGCCCCTGGTATTCTGCGTACACACCCTGTTTATGAGTAGTGGATAGGAACACGTCTCAAAAATAATATCAAAATCAGAAGCTTTGAGAATGATGAATGAAGTCGTACGCAGCTTTTCAACAAATCAGATTATATTTTCTCGACGACTCCACACGTGCATTTCAATAGACCAAGAGTCTATAGCCACATTGCATTGACGTCAGATGATGATGAACATTTGTCTGGGAACAATGAATCGAGATTGAAAGTCAGGAACAGACGGTATTTGTGATAGTTCTATTTTGTTGCTTAAAATTTCCGTTTCGGGTAAGAGACATTATAGAGGAGTGCATTGTAGGACATGGTGAAAATTCACCGTGGAGATTAGGGAGTTCATAATTGAAACACCAATCATTTCCACACTTATAATTTGGTATCAGGAAAATTTGATCACTCGTAGTAATTTATCATCAGTAATTTATCATATATACAATTCACCGTCAACAATTCATTATCATGATATATTCATAGTATATATCTTTTTTATTCATTCAGTAGAATCTCTAAAGGTGTCTCCACTATGAACAGGCCCAACCTATAATATGCTATCAACCGCTCATTGCTTTCTGGAGACGATCACTTTGATCGTAGCCATTAATTTTTTACGTCACTCTTTTATCTCCGTTGTTCAACACATATCTTATCTCCCACTCACCGACGCATAGTTAAGTTCCTGCGCTATAGAAGTTAGCTACTGCAGGATAAGAAGATGTGGGTTAACCTCCAGGGCTTGTCGCATTGTTTCACTGTATGCAAAAAACATAAAATGCATAAAATGGGTTTGTTGAAAAGGTTTTAGAATCTTTCACACAAATGCACTTGGCAGGGGTAAAGCCAGAGACCTCAACCATTGCCAGCATCCTCCCTGCCTGTGCCGAAATGGGTGCTTTGGAACAGGCTATGCACACCACACCATTCACAGGATAGGGGTTTCGTAAGATTTTGTATTCGCAACTGCCCTGGTAGACATGTATGCAAAATACGGATGCATAGACAAGGCACGCGAACTGTTTGACTTAATGCCTCAAAAAAATGAGTTCTCATGGAATGCCCAGATTGCAGGATATTCAAAAAATAGATTTGTTTAGAAGGCTTTAGAAACTTTCAGGCATATGCGGCTGACAGGCTTAAAGCCACACTCTACAACCTTTGCCAGCATCCTTGCAGCCTGTGTCGAATGGGAGCTTTGGAACAGGGTATGGACATCCATCAAAGCATCTAAAGGATAGAGGAATTCGGTCAGATGTAGTTACAACCAGAGCGGTAGACATGTATGCAAAATGTGGAAGCATAGACAAGGCACGCAAACTGTTTGACAATGTACCTCAAAAGAAATTTGGTCACATTGAATGCTATGATTGCAGGACATGAACAAAATGGATTTGTTGACAAAGATTAAGAAACTTTCAAGAAAATCAAATCAGTAGTTGTAAAGCCAGCATTCTTCCCGCCTGTCCCAAAGTGAGAGTTTTGGAACACGACATAGATTTGATGGAAGGGGGAATTTTGTCAAATATTATAGTTGGAAATGCTTTGATACACATATATGGAAAATGTAGAAGCATAGACGAGGCTTGCAAACTGTTTAAAAAAGTGCATCAAAGAAATGTGGTCTCATTTGCAGGATTGCACAAAATGGATTTTGCAAGGATGCTCTCATAATATTTGAATTAATGAAGCACTCTTGGAACATATCCTAACAATATAAGCTTTGCTTCTTTGTATGTGTATGTAGGGTTTAGTGGATGAGGGTTTATATATTTCAATAAGACGAGTAACCCTTATTGTATTACACTTAAAATTGATCATTGTGTGCATGGTTGAGGTTCTTGCCTATGCTAAGTACATCAAAAACACCCTAAACTTTATGATTAAGATGTCAATTAAACATGTGATGGTTGTGTGGATGTCTTTTCTATAAACAAGAGAAGTGAAAAAAAATATAGTGGGTCAATCACAATGGATTCAAACCAACAAACATGTTTTAACTTAGTACATATTCAATGAAAAATGACATGTTCTATGAAATTTCCAAGTGTTCTCCCCTAGCCCTCTCTCCTATAGAAATTTCACCTTCCTAATTAGTATAATTGTGAATGACATATCAAATGTTGTAGTTGCAAATGTTGGTATAAGAGCTCTATAATAGAGTGTGTCATCTATCACAACATAATAGGAGGAGATTTTTTTAGATGTTATAGATGCAATTTTAACTATTAATCTCTCTTCTCTCAATATCTATTTCATTTTATCTCTCTTCTCTCTCTCTCTCTCTACCTCTCCCCTCTTTGTATATCCCTCTCTTTCTCAAGTCCTCTCTCTTTGTTCTTTAAGTCTCACTCTATTTTTTCCTCTATCTCCTTACCCCCCTCTCTCTCTCTTCCCCCCTCTATCTCCCTCTTTCTATCTATATCTTTCCCTCTTTCTATTGCAAGATAACATGAGCCTGTTGGTAATGGAGCTTAATTATCTTCCTCATTTAGAGGTTTTGTTTTGGTCGTGTTTGGATCCCTACAAAAGGATGCATAGTTGATTTGAAGCTATCACTTCTCCATTGAGACCTTTGTTGCACAAACATCATTTTATAAATGGCTTGCCTTGCCAATTGACCTCATGTATTGCAAAATGTTTGCAAAAAATAGACCCAATTTTTTCCTAGTTGACCTTCCACAACTCTTCGGTGTACCCATTGCACACCAAGATGCGATTACTAGTTTTTAGATACTCTTGACCACTTAAATATTAAAAAATATATATACTGGTTCATACAGTTTCCTACTTTCACTTACCTTCACTTACCTCAGGGTCTATTGCTGCTCAGGGCCCCGCTCATGCTACCAATATGTCATGATGAATTACTAATTCGGTGAATTTGACAATTGATTCATAAGGTGCGTGGCATTTGTAATGTCCTCTAGCACCGTCATTTCCAACACTCATAACTCATACTTTATAGTGTTGGAGTGAATATCTACCTCTGACGTGGTGCTCTGTCTCTATTTTGTCTGCTTCCTTACACTCTGCTCCATAAATCAACGCAGAGGCGTACATTTCTATGGAGCTCGAAATGGAATTCCTCAACATTTCATGGATTTTCATGATCATAATCGTGCTTGTTTCAGGCTTTCTATTTGGAAAATCAAGCAAAAAAACTGGAGAGCCGCCTGGGCCAACTCCCTTGCCCATCATTGGCAACCTCCATTTAATCTCCCACCTTCCACACAGATCCCTGTGCTCTCTTGCTCACAAATATGGCCCAATAATGACCCTCCACTTGGGTTCTCTCCCAACAATCATCATATCTTCTCCTGAAATGGCTAAACAAGTCCTCAAAACGCAAGACCACATATTTGCAAGCCGTCCTCCCATGGGAGATAATGACCATATCCTAAGCCCCCAAAAAGTCTCACAATCTCCATATGGCCCATACTGGAAATTCATGCGCAAAGTCCTCATCTTGGAGCTTCTTAGCCCCAAGAGATTGAAGTCCTTTGCGCCCCTCAGAGCCCAAGAAGTTTCTGCCATGATACACTCCATACTACACAAAGCCATCGCCAACGATAACAGTGGCATCAAACCCACTCCTGTAGATCTATCCAGGGAGGTGGGTTTTCTTACTAATAATACCATCTGCAGAATGTCATTTGGGAAGATTTGCAATGAAGATGAGGTGGACGGAAGAGTATTCAAGGAAGTTCTGAATGATGTACTTGCTCTGAGTGGGGGTTTTAAATACAGCGACTACATTCCCCTCTTGGGTTGGCTTGATTTGCACGGCAATAGACGAAGACAAGCCCAACTCACTGAGACTTTTCATCTGTTTGTGGAGAGAATTGTAGATGAACACTTTGAAAGGAGGAAGAAATCCAGTGGTTTGGAGTGTGAGGACTTTGTGGATTTGCTGCTTTCTTTGTCTGAAGATGAATCCATGGAGATCAAAATTACACAAGACCAAATCAAGAAAGTTATTTTTGTATGTACACAACCCTAATATCTCTGTAAACTTCTTTATTCAGACGTCTGTTTTGGATTTTTTTGTCTTTCTCCCTTCAAAATCATTCATCAAAAACAATTAGTATAGATATTTGATTCTTTTAAGTTCAAAATTATTTTATTTATGCGTAAGTGAAAGTAAATGTAAATAATATGTTTTAATTATAATTTAGGTTGGAATTTGATATATATTGGTATATATACATATACAGATATATATATATATATATATATAGTTTTGTTTTATTTCTACTTATTTAATTTTATTATATTTCCAAATAATCTATAAGGTCTTTATATTTCCATTCTCAAAGCAACTATGATTTAAGAGTTAAACCTGCCTACAATATTTTACATAATTTCATTACTATATGTTATTTTCATGATTTTCTCAAATCTTATATCTATATATAGAGCTATAATTTGTTCCCAAACTAAAATAAAAACCTTTTTTTTTAATTTTTTATGTTTAATTCTTATTTTACCATATTTGAAAAATTATTTCACCTTTCATAGATTAAGCTATTATGATTCCAAGAAATCTAAAAGGTCTTTATATTTCCATCTTTAAAGAAACTATTATATAAGAGTTAAACATGGCTAAAACATTTTGTAGAGTTTCATTATTATACATTATTTTCATGATTTTTTTTAAAATTATAGCAACATTTTATGCCTTCTTCAGGATTTGTTAGGTGCAGCCACAGATACTTCCGCAGGCACACTCGAATGGGCAATGTCTGAATTGCTTAGAAATCCATTGACAATGAAGAAAGCTCAACAAGAGCTTGATTCTACTATTGGATTCAATCGTATGGTGGAAGAATCTGATTTGCCTCATCTTCAATATCTACAATCAATAGTCAAAGAAACATTACGACTTTACCCACCTGTTCCTCTACTACTTCCACATCAATCTATGGAACACTCCATAGTAGAGGGGTACCAAATACCAGGAAAAACTCAAGTTATTGTGAATGCTTGGGCTATTGGAAGAGATTCAATTGTTTGGGAACAAGCCAATGATTTCAAGCCAGAAAGATTTTTGGAGAGCCAAATTGATGTCAAAGGTCAAGATTTTCAACTCATACCATTTGGTTCAGGCAGGAGAGGATGCCCTGGGATTAATTTGGCTCTATCCTTGGTCCATCTTGGCCTTGCGCAACTATTACACTGCTTCAATTGGAGTCTTCCTCAAGGGGTAACTCCAATGAACTTAGATATGTCAGAAGTATATGGTATTACAATGCCAAGGGCAATGCATCTTTATGCAATTCCAATTCCACGCCTTCCATTAGAACTCTATAAACCAAAATCTTAATATATAGAGGACAATATTTTCTCATAAATTCTATGAAGTATGTTGTTGCTTGTTAAAGATCTACTTAGACCATGTGTTTCTAAATAAATGCTCATTAATCCCAAGTCTTAGATAATGCTTGAATAATAGAAATTCCTAAAAATATTCTAGATTGATAAGATATAATATTAAAATATTTATTTCTTATTTAATCTATTTTTGTATGCCAATAGCTTGGAGCTATCTTTATCCATTAGAACATGGAATAGCAACATGCTAAAAAAAAAAAAAAAAAAAAATTAAACTCTTGTAAATTAAAGTCCAATAAATCTTAATAAACTAACTTTGATTGAAGAGTTTACCTATATGGTTAAACTAAAATGAATGAGCAATAAAAGTAGTACATAAAGAGTGTTATATTGAAGTTCCTAATATCAATGCTATCATTTTTCTCCTACAAAGTCCTCTACCCCTATTCTTGCCTAAATTTGCAATGTTGGCCTTTTTTAATCAGTTTATATAGGATTGTAAACTTATCATGGATGCTTTTATGTATAAATAAATAATTTGTGTTCGATATTTTGACTATATATAACAATTTAAGGAATTTTAAAGAATCTATGTATTTTTTATTCTAACCTAAATTAAATATGGTGTTCCCCATAATGTTGAAGTTTGAAGTTTTTTTTAATATTAAATTCTTAAGAATAATCATTTAGACTCAATATTAAATTTATATTATAATAATTGTTTAGGGTTAATATTTTGAGTAAAAATTATATTATTCACTTTATTTTTTAATAATTTTGTTTTAGGCAAATTGTTATCAGAGAGGATAGCACTCATTTTATTATTTTGGAAACCAAGATTACATATTTATTCGATTACAATTATTCACCCAAAATTTTGTTGACCTTTACGTCATTAATTTTTTGGCCCTTAAAGGAGAAGATTTCTTCCTTTTTACTTCTGCCAACCTTGCTCCAAGTTGCATGAGATATTTTTTTCAATACAATTTTCCTACTTTGGTGCTTCTTCAAATATTAATTTTTTGAGATCACTGAAGATTCGATAGACTGAAAAACAGATTTTCCTTGTGAAATTGGTAGAGGTGATTTGACAGGAGTTGTAGAGGCACCAACCACCTCGAGATCATTGTTTTGCAGAGCCATTAAAGGAGTTTCCTTTGCCATAGGGGCAATCACATAGTGGCTTGATTCAGCCCCACACCACCAAGAAGGTTGATAAGAGACTTTACCTTGCACCTTAACTTGCTTCTTATTACAATGTGAGATGCCAATATGGGTTGTTGAGAAACATTTTCTGCAACTAAATGCAATCTTTTCATAATCCACCGGTTGACGCCATCATCTTTTTCCAACTTTCAATGATATTTCAGCGGGTAGGCCTTTGGATAAATCAAATTCAACATGTATAAATGGGCGTAAGTAGATTTTTCATGATTGACAGCTTCTTTTGAAATGCTATGATACTTACCTAGACCATTTGCAATTGCAATCAGGCACTCAATTTCCCAAAATTGTAGAGGGGCAATTTTACCCAAAGGAATGTTGAAGAAGAGGTCTTAGTTTGAGAATCAAAAGCATGCATAGAAAATCTCCCTCGCAGAATCACAAAACTTGTGTTAAGGATTAGTTCCTTATCTTTTATAGATTCGAATTCCAAAATAAAAAATCCCTTTGCACATGGATAAATACCAATTTCATCCATCATATACTCTTTCCAGTTTTCGCTATCCAAGCTAAAGATCGCACTTTGTCCAAACCCTCATAAATCTGCATATCAGGGCGTGGCCTTTCAGATACTCCTCCCTGTCGAAGGCAATGCTGTCCAAACAAATTTTTGGAGCCGAAATAGACTTTCGAATGTAAAATGGAGGTTTCAGAGCACAAGGGAAAGAAGGATAATGGGCTTGGGGAGCCCCCAGTTTTTGCTTCCATCCCTGCATTTTTTCTAGGGCATCGAGACCAAGAGCCTTTTTATATGACTCTAGTTTTTTAGGAGAACCGGCCTCCCCACCCAACGCATGACCCTGCAAGATTTGGGGACTCCTGGCCATGCTCTTTGCAAGGTGAGAAAATACATCCTCATTCGATGTCAGGTAATCTGGGAACACGAGTCTTTCACCAATGGTACAGTGGAGAATGGAGGAGAGGGCGTGGAAAAACCCTTGGCAGCATTGGTAGGAGAAAATGTAGGATAGGAAACCATTGTGCGGAGATAAAAAGTTTATTTTTTAATAAATTGATATAATATTATAATTTTATTTTTTAATTAAGTTTTAAATTTAATTTAATTATAAGTTCATTTTCGATTTAATTTTAATGAAATTGATATTCTAATTACTTAATATTTTTGTTATAAATAAATGATAATAAAATTATTATAATTTTCATAATATTTTGTAAAATTTAAAATTATTTGTTTGTTGTATATATTTAATATTTCAAATATATATAAAAGATTTCATTTAGGAGTTATTTTATTTACTAAAATTTGTTTTATTTTACTTTTGAATTATTTTATTTATTACATGTATGGATGTATCTACATTGTTTGCTTTTTTTTTTTGGTAATACACTTATTTTACTTTTGTATGTAACTTTTAGCTTTTAAAAATTATAAAATATTTTGTTTAAAAAAAGTTGTGTACCAATAATCTAAGGAAAATATTATAAGTGATTTCTTGTGTGGTGTTCACAAGAGTTTGTATTGGTCTCATGTTAAATAATAATTTGGTAGTCTTATGTAGAATAGTGATCTTGTCACTAGTTTTCTTTATTGATTTGGTAGTCTTAGCTGCGGAGACACCTCAGACTTGATTGACTATTAGCTTAGAGTCTCTAAATACCATTATTTGTTTAATGCCAAACCGCTCCACAAGGTTTAGACCTTGTAGAAGGCCTTCATATTCAGCTTCATTGTTTGAATAGGAAAATTGAAAGCGAAAAGATCTAAGTGTCTTTTCATTGGATGGGGATGTCAAACATATCCCAGCTCCTGCACCAACTTTACATCTTACTCCATCAAAATGCAGCATCCACAGCTCTGAGGCTTGACCACCCTCAAATTCCTTCATCACCTTCAGAATCGCTTGATCCTCATCATAGATCACATAAGTTCTCAATCCGGTGGCATGGTAATTGTCAAAAGGAGAAGTGTCTATAAATTCACTCAGGAGGACCTCTTCTTCATTAGTCTGGTCTCCAGTCACCTTCTCATCCTCAAGTAATTCAGTACAATACATCTCGTCTTTGGTAATAGAGGTATGAGTAGCCTCAAAATTTATCATGGCTTCATCTGCTACATGTTTTGAATGCAAAGGTTCAGAAACTATCTTCATCTTAGCTCCATGATTGGTCCTAAGAATTAAGTGTGACCAATCTAAAGAAAGATACCCACCTATCTTTGCAGTGAACTCTTGGGATAAGCAAAGACCAAACATGGGAGGAACATCAATGATCATGATATCTTGTAGGACTATGATACTAGGGCAAGAGAATAGAGTCAAGGGGAGGTTCTTGATGACACCTATAGTTTCAACCTTATTCCCATCAAGCTACATGACCCCTCTATTTAAAGGTTCATAGCTAAGTCATAAGGCTTTAGCTATCTGTTTGGGCATGACTATGGTGCTAGCGCCAAATTCAGTCATAGAATTTTGCAACAATTTCTTACCCACAATGAGAGTTAAGAAGACGGGTTTTGGTTTTGGTTTACCTCTACTTTTGATAGAGGCTTCCTCTCCATTTTTTGTGAGTACTTTGGCCCGAGATGATGAATCAACAACCTTTTCCTTTGATGGTTGCTCAATTGGCCCTATGCTTACATCTTCCAATAGGGCCTTTTGTAGTAACAACTTCTTCTCCGGAATAGCTAAAATATACCAAAGGGATACATTAGTAGAGGCTTTCTTCAACTATTCCACCACATTGAATGGTGGCAGATTCGAATACTTCTACTCCTTAGACCTTGTTATAACAATCTCCTTGTGTGGTTGAGATTGTTGTGCAATTGTAGAGGTACTAGGAGCTTGGTCGGGAACACTTTTGGGTTGTTCAACGACCAATTCGCCTATGAATCTCCTCTTAGGGTGAGTTTTATAATCTGATTGCACTTGCAAGGTTTTTGATGTGGAAACAATGTTTTGTGGTTCGCTCAGATATGCATTCGGCAAGGTGTTCCCACCAAGGGACTGAATCATCACCGAAATATCGACATTAAGAGATTTTAGATAGAATATGAATGCCAAACCGGCAGGCGGGTGAATAGTAGTCTAGATCCTTTTCCAAGTTGTGTGAAACCTAGCATTAAAGTCAATCATGGCCTCTTGAGGGGCCTGCTTTATGGTCGCCAACTACTGGAATACCAAAGGCCAATCTCCATTATTTAAAAACTGCTCATAAAAAGGATCTCCAAGCTGATCCCAGGTTCCAATAGTATTAGCTTCTAAAGTGCAGTACCAATCTAGTGCAAGTTGCCTTTAAAAGAAGTTGCAAGCAACCTCAATGCTACATTTTGATCAGCAACACCATGCATTAAGCACACGTCAGCCACATCCTGCAAATGGTCGAATGGTGTTTTTGAGTCTTCCCCAGTGAATTTTAGTAAAGCTTTTAAAGTAGAGGTTGGGATAGGAGCCCACACGGCCGGTGCTACTAGTGCTATAAGAGGGATTCCAGCATCCCATGCTACAAAATTTCTATTAGTTATTGGTAATGGAACCGATGGAGGGGTTGAGACGTTCACTAGATGGGCTCTTGCTTGTGTTGTTACCAGTAGTGGCACTAGCAGGCTAGGGTTATTCATTCTCTGGGATCTAGTAATAGGTCTATGGCTCATACACCCACTCTAAATTTAGATACATTCAAACAAAGTCCCACTAGGCGTGCCAGAAAAAAAATTGTTGATGCCTAAAATTTCTAGGCACACAGCCTTATGGGAAACTTAGTTAATGGGGGGACCAATTGCACTAAAATGAGTAACCTTCAAGTTTTAAAGAAGTTGGCTCTTCATGTATTGGGGGGTTGGAAAGGGAAAAGGAAGCAGATGTACAAAAATAAAATCTAATGCTAAGGTGATGCGCCAATATTTTAAGTAAATAGGCATAGAAAATCTTCCTTTCAGGTGAGATTCGAGGGCCCATTCAGCAATTTGCATGTCCAAAAATAATAGAAAGAATAGATGAAAATATGAAGAAGTCAATCAAATAAATAATATAACTTCCATATGCATTCGCTGAACATGAAGAGTGTAAGAAATGATCTAAACAACAAACTTATATCGAAATTATAGAAGTTTTGTAGATAAACTACTCAGTACAACAAACCAGCACAGTATAATGTCTTATCAATTAACTAAGAAACAAATAGATCGAACATATTGACACAGTTTGTAAGTCTTGATACAATAATTAGAAAACAATACAAATGTTGAGAGTCTTTCAATGCTTTTCTCATGTATTTTCAAACCCTTTTCTAGAGAGATTGAGTAGTATATATAGATCCATTTACTTCCTGAATGTCAAATAATAGAAAAGATTCCCCAGGCATAGGAAATGTCACTCCCTACAATGATTCTCAAAGACCAGCACAACAAAAAGGTTCTAAAACATGGCATTCAGTTGTCTCAAACAAAGTATACTCTCCTGCAAATGATGGCTATAGTCTGGGAGTGGAAGCAATAGAAATCTCCTGAAGACACGTGTCAAACCACCCAAAGAGTTAGTTAGGACACATGGCATAGAGGTGGGGCCTCTCATTCATTTATCCTTCCCTTGTGACCATGATTCCCGTGGAGATGACACATGGTGCAATCTATGGTCAAAGATAGATTGTGGAGTCCACTAAAAAGGTACCCACGAAAGATGAAACATGGCAACCGGGCAGAGCTCAGAGTTGAAACAAAGGGGGGAGAATTCTCAAAATTGTGCGTTGCTGACACATGGCACAAGCGGATGAAGGCACCACCAAAAGGGAGCCCGAAAATATACAAACATACAAAGCGCGGGTCGGGGCCAATGCAAAACCAACAAAATCAACCCAAAGGGAGCTTTAAGGATTATTCAATCCACATGTAGTAAATAAAATAATTCCAAATTAAAATAAAATAATTTTGAAGTAAATAAAATAGATTTAGATATCTCTAGCATTTTCTTAAATAGATGTATTTAAAATATATACTCTAGTTTGACATCTCTTAGTTTCGTTTATAGATATTTTAAAACATGGGTATGTTAGTAAATAGTACTTTTTACAATAGTAAATAATGTTTTTAAATAATTTTTAACTAAATAAAATAATTATTAAATAATTTTAAAATAAAATAAAATAATTTTTAAGTAATAAGAAAAAAACTCTTCAATAAAAAAATAATTCTCAAGATTCATATCTTAAATAGATGTATTTCAAATATCTATAATAATTTTATTACTCTATGATGAATTTTATAAGGACAATAACACACATGACACTTAAATAAGTAAAATAAAATAAAATAACACTTAACAAATAAAAATAAATTAAAATAATAAATAATTATTAAATAGTTTTAAAATAAAATAAAATATATCTTTAGTAAATAAAATAAATCAAAACTATATTTATGCGCATTTTCTAAATAAATATATTTAAAATATCTCTATTAATAATTATTAAAAAAATCTAGATCCATAAATAATAGTCTTGATTTATTTAATTTATGTAAGAGTTGTTTTATTTACATAATAATTATTTTATTTTACTTCAAAATTATTTAAGAGTCTTTTTTCTTTACTTAAAAATATTTTACTTTATTTTAGAATTATAAAAGAATTATTTTATTTTTTATTTATTTAAGATTTATTTTATGGTTTTAATTGTTTATATATATGTTTGTTGTGTTTGAGTTTCTTTAATGTATAGAGTTGTGTCATGATAAAAACATGTTACTTTACAACATCTCTTAGATAATTATATTTAAATAATATCACTATACTAATTTTACAACCATAGACATCTTAAATACATCCATCTAAAAGACATAGAGAGATATCAATCTTGATATCTGAAATTATTGTTGAGAATACATAGGCACCTTGAGACTAATATCATTGCACATCTTTTAGAAGTATGTATTTAAGATATCTATGCTAGTAGCATCCACAATGTGACAAGTAAGATGTTAATTTAGCAAAAATTATGACTAGGAGACACAATGACTTAGGGACGAAGGACCAAATAATGGAAAAACACATACAAGGAGAAAAGAGGCTAAAATGGTGACACCATTAGTCTTAGTCCATGAGACAACTATGACCCTTTATGATGAGCCTTGTTAAGATTAACTGGTTTTTTCTTCATCACATGTGACTTGAATTTATTTTATTTGCATTGTATCAATGTTTCAAGGTTTCCTAATGTCTTCTTTTAATGCAAACTTAAATGGACATGAAATGTAAACTTTAAAAGGGTTTAAAAGTATTATTTTGATATTTTTTATATAAAAATTGGTCACCTAGATAAGTATCTATGGGATAAGCATATTTTCAAGATTTGTTTAGAGTGTTAAGTGAGATAAATCTTTCTCAAATCTCCTTGAGAACAGATTTCCTTAATGAGGCATGAGAATGTATGAAGATATATTTTTACCCATGTATAGCACATAGAAAGGTAGGTAACTCTCAATTCACACATGTCGAAGTATTGAGTTGCCATCTCACACATATGAAAGTATTGAGTTGTGATCTCACACATGTGAGACAATGGAAGGTATGGAGTCATTATTTCATTTCTTGTTTTCATAAGTTTATGGTCATTCATGGCATGTATCCTCACCCTATTGAATAGGGTGGTGTGATATGGAACTCCCATAAATGGCTTCTTTTTTCCTTGGAAAAGGGAGATAACTCATTTTTTGGCTACTAAACTTAGATGTTGGAGGATTCTTTGAATATTTGGAGGATGATGGGTTGAGAGATAGATTATGCATGCTTGGAAAAGAAAATATACCATGTAGGTGGAACCTTGGATTGCATTGGAGCTAATTGAGAGGTAGGCCAATCTCATTTTTATTAATTTAGTTTCTTACTCTTTTGTGTGTCAAAAATGATGGAACTTTTGAAGATAGATTGTGAGTAGGTCCATAATGTTGTAGATTATTATTCTTATGTGTTTTATTGTGAGTATTGATCTAGGTGGGAACTTTTAATTGTGAGGAATGTGTATTTCACTCTTCCCTTTCCCTTATTGTTTATTTGCCTTGTATATGATTATACTCTTGTTGGTATTTTCTGTGTTGGCTTGAAATGATGATTTTATATGTGGTATCCAATTATTGATTGATCTCTTGGCTCAAAGGATAGCTAGGCCTCACATAACTTAAGGACAACATAATGGTTGGGTTGAGAGAACTCCCTTGACAATATTTGGTCTTTCATGAAGCTAAAGAGTGTGAGACTTGGTTTGGACTATTGGTGGAGCATACTCATCTCAAGATATTTTAATTTATTATTTGTAAATTTTTCTTAAGTTTATAGTTTGCAAATAGATAAAATTATATTTTGGAATTTAGTAAAGATTGTTAGTTGTATACTCATTGTAAATAAGATCTATATAGAAATATATACATATCTCTATTTGTAAAATTTTAAAATGTATCTTGTAATGAAAAGTATGTATTTATACTAAAATTGCTCATAATAAAATAAAGTAGAGTTTTAATACTTGGCTATCTATTCAGCTTAGTCCTAAAATCAATCTAGAATTTGTGTGTACATGTGTGAAAACATATAGATAAAATAAATATGTTTTTATATAAGATAAATATAAAGCTAAGAGGTCATTCAAAACAAGATAAGTATAAAGAGAAGAAGACATTCAAGACAAAATAAGTATAAAGGAAAAAGAACATTCAAGACAAAATAGATATAAGTCAACATTATAATTCAACTTTTAACATAATTATTCTATTAAACAATATATGATTATAGATAAAAATCTAATACCTACCATACCAGTCCTAATTAAATTAAAAAACAATTTGAAAATTTCGCATATGGTGATAGGTCTTGAGAATGATAGAAACAGATTAATAATTGACAGACATGCTTCGTTTGAATTTCCAGGCCAAAAAATATCTAAGGTGAATTTATTTATGCTAGTTGTCATTTCTTGTTCTTTGTGATATAGCATTTGTACAATGCAAAGATGATCTGATTGCAGTAAATCATCCATGTCATGGCCAAAAAAGCAAACATTGAATGTGTTGCAAGTTGTCGGTGAGATAAATAAGCTTTACAGGAGACCAAGCCACCTGCATGGGGTGACCTTTTTTTTTAGATCTCAAGCTGGACACGACTTCTCACATTGAAATTTACTCTAATTCAAAAGACGTCGATGTCGAACACCACTAGACACTTCTTTCCGCAATTTAAGGACTCTACCTCAAGCCCCTGGTATTCTGCGTACACACCCTGTTTATGAGTAGTGGATAGGAACACGTCTCAAAAATAATATCAAAATCAGAAGCTTTGAGAATGATGAATGAAGTCGTACGCAGCTTTTCAACAAATCAGATTATATTTTCTCGACGACTCCACACGTGCATTTCAATAGACCAAGAGTCTATAGCCACATTGCATTGACGTCAGATGATGATGAACATTTGTCTGGGAACAATGAATCGAGATTGAAAGTCAGGAACAGACGGTATTTGTGATAGTTCTATTTTGTTGCTTAAAATTTCCGTTTCGGGTAAGAGACATTATAGAGGAGTGCATTGTAGGACATGGTGAAAATTCACCGTGGAGATTAGGGAGTTCATAATTGAAACACCAATCATTTCCACACTTATAATTTGGTATCAGGAAAATTTGATCACTCGTAGTAATTTATCATCAGTAATTTATCATATATACAATTCACCGTCAACAATTCATTATCATGATATATTCATAGTATATATCTTTTTTATTCATTCAGTAGAATCTCTAAAGGTGTCTCCACTATGAACAGGCCCAACCTATAATATGCTATCAACCGCTCATTGCTTTCCGGAGACGATCACTTTGATCGTAGCCATTAATTTTTTACGTCGCTCTTTTATCTCCGTTGTTCAACACGTATCTTATCTCCCACTCACCGACGCATAGTTAAGTTCCTGCGCTGTAGAAGTTAGCTACTGCAGGATAAGAAGATGTGGGTTAACCTCCAGGGCTTGTCGCATTGTTTCACTGTATGCAAAAAACATAAAATGCATAAAATGGGTTTGTTGAAAAGGTTTTAGAATCTTTCACACAAATGCACTTGGCAGGGGTAAAGCCAGAGACCTCAACCATTGCCAGCATCCTCCCTGCCTGTGCCGAAATGGGTGCTTTGGAACAGGCTATGCACACCACACCATTCACAGGATAGGGGTTTCGTAAGATTTTGTATTCGCAACTGCCCTGGTAGACATGTATGCAAAATACGGATGCATAGACAAGGCACGCGAACTGTTTGACTTAATGCCTCAAAAAAATGAGTTCTCATGGAATGCCCAGATTGCAGGATATTCAAAAAATAGATTTGTTTAGAAGGCTTTAGAAACTTTCAGGCATATGCGGCTGACGGGCTTAAAGCCACACTCTACAACCTTTGCCAGCATCCTTGCAGCCTGTGTCGAATGGGAGCTTTGGAACAGGGTATGGACATCCATCAAAGCATCTAAAGGATAGAGGAATTCGGTCAGATGTAGTTACAACCAGAGCGGTAGACATGTATGCAAAATGTGGAAGCATAGACAAGGCACGCAAACTGTTTGACAATGTACCTCAAAAGAAATTTGGTCACATTGAATGCTATGATTGCAGGACATGAACAAAATGGATTTGTTGACAAAGATTAAGAAACTTTCAAGAAAATCAAATCAGTAGTTGTAAAGCCAGCATTCTTCCCGCCTGTCCCAAAGTGAGAGTTTTGGAACATGACATAGATTTGATGGAAGGGGGAATTTTGTCAAATATTATAGTTGGAAATGCTTTGATACACATATATGGAAAATGTAGAAGCATAGACGAGGCTTGTGAACTGTTTAAAAAAGTGCATCAAAGAAATGTGGTCTCATTTGCAGGATTGCACAAAATGGATTTTGCAAGGATGCTCTCATAATATTTGAATTAATGAAGCACTCTTGGAACATATCCTAACAATATAAGCTTTGCTTCTTTGTATGTGTATGTAGGGTTTAGTGGATGAGGGTTTATATATTTCAATAAGACGAGTAACCCTTATTGTATTACACTTAAAATTGATCATTGTGTGCATGGTTGAGGTTCTTGCCTATGCTAAGTACATCAAAAACACCCTAAACTTTATGATTAAGATGTCAATTAAACATGTGATGGTTGTGTGGATGTCTTTTCTATAAACAAGAGAAGTGAAAAAAAATATAGTGGGTCAATCACAATGGATTCAAACCAACAAACATGTTTTAACTTAGTACATATTCAATGAAAAATGACATGTTCTATGAAATTTCCAAGTGTTCTCCCCTGGCCCTCTCTCCTATAGAAATTTCACCTTCCTAATTAGTATAATTGTGAATGACATATCAAATGTTGTAGTTGCAAATGTTGGTATAAGAGCTCTATAATAGGGTGTGTCATCTATCACAACATAATAGGAGGAGATTTTTTTAGATGTTATAGATGCAATTTTAACTATTAATCTCTCTTCTCTCAATATCTATTTCATTTTATCTCTCTTCTCTCTCTCTCTCTCTCTCTCTACCTCTCCCCTCTTTGTATATCCCTCTCTTTCTCAAGTCCTCTCTCTTTGTTCTTTAAGTCTCACTCTATTTTTTCCTCTATCTCCTTACCCCCCTCTCTCTCTCTTCCCCCCTCTATCTCCCTCTTTCTATCTATATCTTTCCCTCTTTCTATTGCAAGATAACATGAGCCTGTTGGTAATGGAGCTTAATTATCTTCCTCATTTAGAGGTTTTGTTTTGGTCGTGTTTGGATCCCTACAAAAGGATGCATAGTTGATTTGAAGCTATCACTTCTCCATTGAGACCTTTGTTGCACAAACATCATTTTATAAATGGCTTGCCTTGCCAATTGACCTCATGTATTGCAAAATGTTTGCAAAAAATAGACCCAATTTTTTCCTAGTTGACCTTCCACAACTCTTCGGTGTACCCATTGCACACCAAGATGCGATTGCTAGTTTTTAGATACTCTTGACCACTTAAATATTAAAAAATATATATACTGGTTCATACAGTTTCCTACTTTCACTTACCTTCACTTACCTCAGGGTCTATTGCTGCTCAGGGCCCCGCTCATGCTACCAATATGTCATGATGAATTACTAATTCGGTGAATTTGACAATTGATTCATAAGGTGCGTGGCATTTGTAATGTCCTCTAGCACCGTCATTTCCAACACTCATAACTCATACTTTATAGTGTTGGAGTGAATATCTACCTCTGACGTGGTGCTCTGTCTCTATTTTGTCTGCTTCCTTACACTTTGCTCCATAAATCAACGCAGAGGCGTACATTTCTATGGAGCTCGAAATGGAATTCCTCAACATTTCATGGATTTTCATGATCATAATCGTGCTTGTTTCAGGCTTTCTATTTGGAAAATCAAGCAAAAAAACTGGAGAGCCGCCTGGGCCGACTCCCTTGCCCATCATTGGCAACCTCCATTTAATCTCCCACCTTCCACACAGATCCCTGTGCTCTCTTGCTCACAAATATGGCCCAATAATGACCCTCCACTTGGGTTCTCTCCCAACAATCATCATATCTTCTCCTGAAATGGCTAAACAAGTCCTCAAAACGCAAGACCACATATTTGCAAGCCGTCCTCCCATGGGAGATAATGACCATATCCTAAGCCCCCAAAAAGTCTCACAATCTCCATATGGCCCATACTGGAAATTCATGCGCAAAGTCCTCATCTTGGAGCTTCTTAGCCCCAAGAGATTGAAGTCCTTTGCGCCCCTCAGAGCCCAAGAAGTTTCTGCCATGATACACTCCATACTACACAAAGCCATCGCCAACGATAACAGTGGCATCAAACCCACTCCTGTAGATCTATCCAGGGAGGTGGGTTTTCTTACTAATAATACCATCTGCAGAATGTCATTTGGGAAGATTTGCAATGAAGATGAGGTGGACGGAAGAGTATTCAAGGAAGTTCTGAATGATGTACTTGCTCTGAGTGGGGGTTTTAAATACAGCGACTACATTCCCCTCTTGGGTTGGCTTGATTTGCACGGCAATAGACGAAGACAAGCCCAACTCACTGAGACTTTTCATCTGTTTGTGGAGAGAATTGTAGATGAACACTTTGAAAGGAGGAAGAAATCCAGTGGTTTGGAGTGTGAGGACTTTGTGGATTTGCTGCTTTCTTTGTCTGAAGATGAATCCATGGAGATCAAAATTACACAAGACCAAATCAAGAAAGTTATTTTTGTATGTACACAACCCTAATATCTCTGTAAACTTCTTTATTCAGACGTCTGTTTTGGATTTTTTTGTCTTTCTCCCTTCAAAATCATTCATCAAAAACAATTAGTATAGATATTTGATTCTTTTAAGTTCAAAATTATTTTATTTATGCGTAAGTGAAAGTAAATGTAAATAATATGTTTTAATTATAATTTAGGTTGGAATTTGATATATATTGGTATATATACATATACAGATATATATATATATATATATATAGTTTTGTTTTATTTCTACTTATTTAATTTTATTATATTTCCAAATAATCTATAAGGTCTTTATATTTCCATTCTCAAAGCAACTATGATTTAAGAGTTAAACCTGCCTACAATATTTTACATAATTTCATTACTATATGTTATTTTCATGATTTTCTCAAATCTTATATCTATATATAGAGCTATAATTTGTTCCCAAACTAAAATAAAAACCTTTTTTTTTAATTTTTTATGTTTAGTTCTTATTTTACCATATTTGAAAAATTATTTCCCCTTTCATAGATTAAGCTATTATGATTCCAAGAAATCTAAAAGGTCTTTATATTTCCATCTTTAAAGAAACTATTATATAAGAGTTAAACATGGCTAAAACATTTTGTAGAGTTTCATTATTATACATTATTTTCATGATTTTTTTTAAAATTATAGCAACATTTTATGCCTTCATCAGGATTTGTTAGGTGCAGCCACAGATACTTCCGCAGGCACACTCGAATGGGCAATGTCTGAATTGCTTAGAAATCCATTGACAATGAAGAAAGCTCAACAAGAGCTTGATTCTACTATTGGATTCAATCGTATGGTGGAAGAATCTGATTTGCCTCATCTTCAATATCTACAATCAATAGTCAAAGAAACATTACGACTTTACCCACCTGTTCCTCTACTACTTCCACATCAATCTATGGAACACTCCATAGTAGAGGGGTACCAAATACCAGGAAAAACTCAAGTTATTGTGAATGCTTGGGCTATTGGAAGAGATTCAATTGTTTGGGAACAAGCCAATGATTTCAAGCCAGAAAGATTTTTGGAGAGCCAAATTGATGTCAAAGGTCAAGATTTTCAACTCATACCATTTGGTTCAGGCAGGAGAGGATGCCCTGGGATTAATTTGGCTCTATCCTTGGTCCATCTTGGCCTTGCGCAACTATTACACTGCTTCAATTGGAGTCTTCCTCAAGGGGTAACTCCAATGAACTTAGATATGTCAGAAGTATATGGTATTACAATGCCAAGGGCAATGCATCTTTATGCAATTCCAATTCCACGCCTTCCATTAGAACTCTATAAACCAAAATCTTAATATATAGAGGACAATATTTTCTCATAAATTCTATGAAGTATGTTGTTGCTTGTTAAAGATCTACTTAGACCATGTGTTTCTAAATAAATGCTCATTAATCCCAAGTCTTAGATAATGCTTGAATAATAGAAATTCCTAAAAATATTCTAGATTGATAAGATATAATATTAAAATATTTATTTCTTATTTAATCTATTTTTGTATGCCAATAGCTTGGAGCTATCTTTATCCATTAGAACATGGAATAGCAACATGCTAAAAAAAAAAAAAAAAAAAAATTAAACTCTTGTAAATTAAAGTCCAATAAATCTTAATAAACTAACTTTGATTGAAGAGTTTACCTATATGGTTAAACTAAAATGAATGAGCAATAAAAGTAGTACATAAAGAGTGTTATATTGAAGTTCCTAATATCAATGCTATCATTTTTCTCCTACAAAGTCCTCTACCCCTATTCTTGCCTAAATTTGCAATGTTGGCCTTTTTTAATCAGTTTATATAGGATTGTAAACTTATCATGGATGCTTTTATGTATAAATAAATAATTTACGTTCGATATTTTGACTATATATAACAATTTAAGGAATTTTAAAGAATCTATGTATTTTTAATTCTAACCTAAATTAAATATGGTGTTCCCATAATGTTGAAGTTTGAAGTTTTTTTTTAATATTAAATTCTTAAGAATAATCATTTAGACTCAATATTAAATTTATATTATAATAATTGTTTAGGGTTAATATTTTGAGTAAAAATGATATTATTCACTTTATTTTTTAATAATTTTGTTTTAGGCAAATTGTTATGAGAGAGGATAGCACTCATTTTATTATTTTGGAAACCAATATTACATATTTATTCGATTACAATTATTCACCCAAAATTTTGTTGATCTTAACGTCATTAATTTTTTGGCCCTTAAAGGAGAAGATTTCTTCCTTTTTACTTCTACCAACCTTGCTCCAAGTTGCATGAGATATTTTGTTCAATACAATTTTCCTACTTTGGTGCTTCTTCAAATATTAATTTTTTGAGATCACTAAAGATTCGATAGACTGAAAAATGGATTTTCCTTGTGAAATTGGTAGAGGTGATTTGACAGGAGTCGTAGAGGCACCAACTACCTCGAGATCATTGTTTTGCAGAGCCATTAAAGGAGTTTCCTTTGCCATAGGGGCAATCACATAGTGGCTTGATTCAGCCCCACACCACCAAGAAGGTTGATAAGAGACTTTACCTTGCACCTTAACTTGCTTCTTATTACAATGTGAGATGCCATGGGTTGTTGAGAAACATTTTCTGCAACTAAATGCAATCTTTTCATAATCCACCGGTTGACGCCATCATCTTTTTCCAACTTTCAATGATATTTCAGCGGTTAGGCCTTTGGATAAATCAAATTCAACATGTATAAATGGGCATAAGTAGATTTTTCATGATTGACAGCTTCTTTTGAAATGCTACGATACTTACCTAGACCATTTGCAATTGCAATCAGGCACTCAATTTCCCAAAATTGTAGAGGGGCAATTTTACCCAGAGGAATGTTGAAGAAGAGGTCTTAGTTTGAGAATCAAAAGCATGCATAGAAAATCTCCCTCGCAGAATCACCCTCGCAGAATCACAAACTTGTGTTAAGGATTAGTTCCTTATCTTTTATAGATTCGAATTCAAAAATAAAAAATCCCTTTGCACATGGATAAATACCGATTTCATCCATCATATACTCTTTCCAGTTTTTGCTTATCCAAGCATAAAGATCGCACTTTGTCCAAACCCTCATAAATCTGCATATCAGGGCGTGGCCTTTCAGATACTCCTCCCTGTCGAAGGCAATGCTGTCCAAACAAATTTTTGGAGCCGAAATAGACTTTCGAATGTAAAATGGAGGTTTCAGAGCACAAGGGAAAGAAGGATAATGGGCTTGGGGAGCCCCCAGTTTATGCTTCCATCCCTACATTTTTTCTAGGGCATCGAGACCAAGAGCCTTTTTATATGACTCTAGTTTTTTAGGAGAACCGGCCTCCCCACCCAACGCATGACCCTGCAAGATTTGGGGACTCTCCTGGCCATGCTCTTTGCAAGGTGAGAAAATACATCCTCATTCGATGTCAGGTAATCTGGGAACACGAGTCTTTCACCAATGGTACAGTGGAGAATGGAGGAGAGGGCGTGGAAA
>VDFB02051288.1:0-13628 GCA_007258455.2 Sequoia sempervirens
ATAATATGGTATTCCTTATTATTATATGCATCTATGATCAATATTTTAGCTATTTTAGTTAAGCAAGTTGAAAGTTACAAATGACACAAGTTTGACACTCAATTTTGGCTTATACAATGTGATTGGATAGATATAATATGGTCCACATTTCTCTAGTGTTGAGAATAAGTCTTAGAAATTTTGGGATATTTCTTACATATTTCATTACTATATATATTTCAGATGACGTGTGCTTATATGATCATATGAATCATTTGTGTGTAATTAGTTGGCTTATTTTGTGATTAGGTATAATTCTTGGTTGACCTAATGCATGTTATATGTTGTAAAGGATAAGTATGTATTGTGGATGTTAGTAGGACCTATTTTAGGTCCATGCTGACTTAGGACAAGTATTGCATGCTTGGGTTGAGTACAAAGATATTTTTGAATCATGTGTAGAATCGACAAAGCCCTTTTGAATTAAATAGGGCTGCATCTAATTAGGTCAACCTGATTGATGTATGTGGATGTAATTGGGTATATATGTGAGATTTTTTAGTGTGGCAGAATATAGATGATGTACATGATATGATATGATATGATGTGCAAGATATCTGACGTTGTGTGAACATGTGAATCTAGATGTGTGAGATCATAATAAGTGTAGAATTGTTGTGAATATTGAGCTACTACTAAGTTGAGTATTTTTTTATGTTCATAGCTTCAAAGGAACTAAATTTAGCACAAGGAAGTATTTTGGGTGTTCAAAAATTGGTATCAAAGCTTGGTTCCTTTTGAGAAGCCTAACAACTTGAGGAAGATCTTGGAATTTGAACACAAAACCAATAAAAGGTGTCCTATTCCTCCAGATGAAATTCCTACAATTGAATATGTAGAAGATGACTGCATGTTTGAAAAAGAAGAACTTAAAGGCACTCTTGAATATCTTGACAAAGTTGAAGGTGAAAAAAAGTTTGAAGGAAAGCCTAGAGGAAGCACATGAATGTATCAAAAATTTGAGAGAAAAAATCAAGAAGTTTAGAGAAATACATAGAGAAGTCAATGAACAATTGAAGAAGGAAAATCAAGATATCACTGGACTGAAAGTGCAAGTGGAAGAAAAGAAAAAAAATTGAGTACTATCTAAATGCATCTATACAAAGCAATGCCAATGAATGGACAAGACTTGAAAAATATGTAGTAACCCTAAGATCAAATATAAAGAAAGCAAGAGCTCATGAGTGAAAATTCAAAACAAGTACGACAATGCTTGATGAACTAATTGTTGGACTAAAATATTTTAATGAAAAAGGTGGTTTGGGACTCAAAGAAGGAGAAAGCTCAAAGGAAAATTAGACACTTAACAAGGGTTGAAATCAAAGGAATAGTCAAGGTAATGACAAACAATTCAGAAATAAAAGAGGCAATATTGGAATACCTCCTATTAGACAACCTAATGCACAAAGGTATGCATATTTTAATGGTATTTTCTTTTCATGCAATAAATTTTGACATAAGGCATTAGAATGTAGAAGTAGAATGAATGAGAATGTTAGATCCTTTTCTAGACATTGTTTTTCATGCAAGAAATTTTGACATAGAGTTGTTGAGTGTGGAAGTTAAATGATGAATAGATTTAATACTAGTGGAATGCTTCAATATTTCCATCATTACTATTATACATGTAATTTATTTGGACATAAGGCTAACCAATGTAGATCAAGATTGAATAAAATTTAGTTTGGTCATAATATATTGTATGCTACAATTGCAACAAACCTAGACACATTTCAAGACTTTGCAAAAGTAAAAATGGAAGGCAAATTGATCCTAGATAAAGGAATGAGATTGTAAAGAAAATTGATCCTACTAAAGTAAAGAAGCAAATGGAGAAAATTTGGAGAAAGAAAGAGTAACTTGAGATAAAAGATGAATCAAATGCACCTGTACTTCCCTCTAGTATAGATAATTCCCTTGGAAAATAAACTTAGGCTTTGAAGAAGTGAGGATTATTTTTCTCCTTTGGTTCCTATAAGGCCTCGAGACATGATAATTTTCCACCTTTCAATATTTTTGGGACATTATTTGTCAAGATCTTTTTGCTATATTTCTAGATATTTCTTTGAGACTGGTAGATTTTTTAAACAACTCAATACCACTTTATCATATGGTGTCAAAGAAGGAAGACGTAGCTAATAGATTTTATACCAATAATTTTATGTAACACAATCTATAAAATATTCTCTAAATTTCTTCTTAATAGAATTAAACCTTTTCTTCATCTCCTTATTTCTCAAATTCAAAAAGGCTTTGTTGTAGGACGATAAAATTTAGAAGTTCTCATGACTCATAAAATTATCCACTCTATGGAGAACAATAAAACATTGGGCATGATTGTAAAATTAGATATTTCTAAAGCCTATGATAGAGTGTCTTGGACTTTTCTTCTTGATGTTATTCAAAAGCTTAGATTCAAAGAGAGGATCCTTAAAATGATTAAAGAATATGTGACAATGTCTAAGTGCTTCGTTATAGTGAATGGTATCCCAACGGGAATTTTCTGATGTGGTAGAGGCATAAGACAAGGTGATCATCTCTCCCCTTATATTTTTATTATTGTTGCTAAAGTTCTTAGAAGAAAACATTATAGAATGATTTATAAAAGATTCTTTCAACAGGTGAAATATTCTTCTTTACCTCCCTCTTCTCATCAATAGTTTGTGGATGACTCCATACTTTCTGAAGCTTCTTCAATTGTGGAAGAAAAGTATTGGAAATTTTTTTTGAATGGGAATGTGTAGGATCATGATGGTTCAAAAAGTGACAATAAGATGTTTTCACTTTGCCAAAATCACAAAACATAAGGTTGACTTTTTGTATGGTTGGATAAAATTTGACTTTGGTTTAGTATACGAAACCAAAACAAATACCCATTAGTAATGGATTGTTGGACTAATTTTCGGCATCTGTACTTTGGAATTTGAGATGGATAACTCCTTCCATGGATCATTTTTTATCTCCGTTGTTTGTATCATGCATTAACAGGTCAATCTTGGTGCAATGACAAACATGTTCCAACAAACGGTATTTGAGTCATGGTCATCATTTTGAATCCCCTCGAGTGAACTAAGGGGGGATTTTTAGACTAATCGCTAACTAGCGTCCCCCTTGGATCCATGGCATGGACTAATTACTTCTCACAGATCCATTTATCTCTGGCATTTGTATCAAGCATTAATAGGTCGATCTTTTGGTGTAATGACAAACATGTTCCAACATCATTCTCCACTTCTGAAATTATTTTGTCATTTATTTTCAAAATAGATATCATGCAGAAAATAATATCCATTTTGAAAAGAAAAATAAATGTTGTTTTGAAAAATGGATATCTGTTTTGAGAAAGAAAAACAGGATATTCCATTTCTAAATATTTATTTAGTTTAACTCTTCCAAAATGAATATCATTTTTGGCAAAATAAATATCCCATTTTGAAAATAAAATGATATCCATTTTAGAAGAATAAAAATGGATATCCGCTTTTTGAAAAGCCAAAAAGCACTTCATAACAAAATGGACATCATTTTACTTATCAAAAGAAATTATTTTACAAGAATTGAAAAGGGTCCATTTTAAGAGATGGTTCTTTACAATAATATTTCAAAACTTAGGATATCACACTTTGAAATCATATTTTAGAAAAACTAATACGTTCTACATACCAGGGGGATTCCATCTAAGTGTCGCGACTCTTCTTCTTCAGCATATTTGAATTCATTCAAATAGAAGATAATTTCATGAACATGTTTTGATATTCATTATTCCACGTTTCCTAAAATATCTACCAATTGGACCTAGCAATTTATTAATGACAAGGAATAAACCTAACAAATATCTTTGAATGGAAAACAAATTGGATTCACCAACTATGGGAGTAAAAGCGTAGACCTATGAATTAAATTTCTACCAGCATAGACCCACTGGCAAGGGGGCATTACGCCGTCCACAGCCGCCCAAAATAGACTTATGATCACCTCACCGCACCCACGTTTCTCACGTTGGATTTTTATTCAACTGCCATAATAAATTTTGGAGCTAACTTCAAACTACAGTTTGGAAAGAATTTAATATAATTTTACCTATAAATCTAAGGGACGAAACTGTGTTGGGAAGGCGCTCCAGTCTTATGTTCTTTTTGTTTATCTTTTTGCCTTATTTGGGAGAAAAGACAGTCTTCCTCCTTAGCGTCCTTCATTCTTGAAGTGATTCCAGAAGCCTGACTGTAAGTGTGAAGCATTTTTTTTCAGAGTTTGAGGAAAAGCATTTGGAGTAACCCAGGCGTGTCACTCACAGCCCCACCTCTTGGATCTGTATCACAGATAAGCTTCATTAGGTAGGCAACTTAGCCACCCATTTTGGTTTCAACATATTTGATCTCCCACTGTCTCTGTCAAATATATGCATAGATTAAACAAGTAAGATCTTGTAAACTTGTGTAGGCCATAAATATGTGTAGATTTTGCTGGTTGATTTACAGTTGCATACAATGTGATACCATTCTATACAATCGAACCTTCCTATTTATTTAAAGTGCTATAAAAAGAATTCAGCCTCGTATCTTATCAAACAGACAGTCACCTATAAATTTCTAGTAGAGTGCATTGATAATACGTAGGACAACGAACTTCTAATTCAAGTACTTATCCACAAAAATACAAATTGTCTGCTCAGTTCAATTTAAAGTCTATGGGAATAAGTGCAAAATGCCATGATGTAGCTTGCAGATGTATTTATTTATTTATTTTTGGCTGGATTTCCTCGGGCCACTGTACACATATTTATACAGATTTCACTGAGATAGATAAAAGTGATCTGTAATATAAGCTAGAAGAATTGTGGTCTTTTAGTCTATATCCTGGGGTATGGGTGTTGACTACAGAGTTGATGTTTCAACCGCTCTACTGTTGGCATCAATTACAAAGTCAATGTTCCAAATATCCTGTTACTGGCATAAACCTGAATAAGTTGGAGTTGTTGTTTTGAAAAAGAAATGATAAGTGTGAGTTTAATTTCTTCTGCATGTTTTATTCCATGGAGATAGGCGGTGTGTTTTGTCTCTTCATTGGAATCAAGAGAAAACATACTAGTCTGTTTAAATGTGTAAACTGATGCATATAGGTTACTATCACTGTAACTCCCTCTTATCTTAAATGTGCATAAGATGATCAAACGTGTATTAATTACTCTATGTTTATGGTGTAATGGATAAACCTTCAACATTATGCTGGTATATAAATAAACTGTATAGTTTGCAGTAATTTGAATAGTGTCCTTAAAAGAAAATCTTTAGCTTATGATAACCTCTCAAACTACTTTAACATAGTGCCCAAATATAAATGCGCATGGAATTCAATTGAAAACTAAAATGGCTATCCTTATCTTTATGTTTACGAGTCTAACACTAACTTGTGGACGTTGGAAGATTCAACCTCCTTTTTAGAAGTCACTTCAAATTTTAAAAGACTTTGAATTAAGTCTAGTTTCATGTTTCCTTAACAACAACAAAAAGATAGAATGTATTCCTTCAATTAAGGAATCTGGAATATATTCTAATTCCCTTAGAAAGAAATTTTATTAGTTGAAATAAAGAATACACTAAAAAAAAAAAAAGGAGATTCCCTAAGTTCTAAGGAATATCTAAGGTATGTTATAGATTAGTTTTATATATGATTTTATTTTAAAACAAAACTGTATAATAAATGAAAAAAAAAAATAGTTTTCAAGTAGTTCAAAATTAAGAAGAAAATAAATAAGTAAATAAAAGTGGAGTTTAGGGAATAAAGTGAATGTACATAATTATAATATTTTGGTAATTTTCTTGTGGTTCAAAGTTATATATATATATATATATATACTAATAATAAAATATTAAATTGTAAATAATTTTGCGAGTGTTGTTGGATTAAGAAACGATATAAGTTATGTGTATTGTCGGTATCACTACATGATTATAGCATGATTTTAATAAAGTCATCATCTCTAAAGATTGTACCAAATTTTGGGTATATTTTTACGAGTATAGAAAGTGATAACTGAGATCATTCATTCAATGTTGTATTATTTAAATAAGAGTTATTAGCTTGCATGATTTATTGCTCCCAATATGGAGATCAAATGAAATTATGTGTAACTAATTTTAATACTCACTTTAAAGAGGTTATTCGGGAATACTTCATATGAATGGATATTGTTGAGATTTTATTCGATAATATAGGATGCTCCATATGTGGTACTTATTTTTCTATCATGATACTTAACTATTCTTAGATTTGGAATTTATTCTTGAACAATTCATATCTAGGGAATTATGCTATAATGAATTTTACTAACATCGTTATGTATTCCAGATTTTATGAGTTTTTTTTTATAAAGATTTAATTATGCTAGATATAGCTTGAAAACCTAAGAAAAGAAAGGAAAACAAAACCAGCAGCGTTCGGTATTAACGATGCCTCTGGCTCACGTTTACGGGTAATGCCATCGTGCTTGAGCTACTGCATCTATAGCCTAACACAGCTGCAATAACGGCGTCTGTGGCATCATCCCTATAAATCGCCGGGGAGAAATAAGGAGCATGGGTTGATTAAAATCCAAAGGAAGGGAAATCCCCTTTGGATCGGTAATCTAAAAAGATAAAACAAAAATGAAGCAAATCCGCTAGTGACAACCTAGAAAATTGTAACTTAGGAATTTTCAATGGTGCAAATGTAATTCTAACTCAAAGATATAATCATGTGGATAAATTATTAGGAAATCATTTAAACGGGTCAAGGGAGATGAACATCATTAGGGAGTAGGGTTAGATGAATGTTATTAGATAAACAATAAATGGTCAAGGCGATCATTTATTATCCATGCTTCCCATCGTGGGTAGCAACCGCAGAGGAACTGTCTAGGGGAAATAAAAACCCTAGAAAGGGTTGCATACCCGCTTTATAACAGTTCACATAAACATAGCCTAGAAAATAGAACTACATATTTTACGCCTTGATCCCGTTTGGAAGCAGGGTATGTAGGCAGTCTGGGAAGCGAAGGATGCTCCCAGTACTCAGGCATTCAGGAATGGGGTTTAGGGTTAAAGAGATCACATAACTAGTTATAAGAGATAATCAACTAAGATATATACAACTACTCGGAAGAATCCCGCATGGATTGCTTGATTCCCCGAGGCCCTTAGGCCAAATTCTGAGGCGGGTTTCAAGTTTAGAATTACAATTTACATACCCCTGAGGATGACGACCTCGGTGCACTTTTAGTAGAAAGTGTGGTCATCAGGGAAGCAACTCAGGATCTAGATGATCCCGATGAGTTCAAGAATCTGGCCAGAGCACATACCTATCAGATGATAGATGCCTGCCTCATTTAGGCGAATGCCTATTCCGATTATATGAATAGATGTATTCCTATTCCATATGAATAGATGAAGTGAATTCCTGTTCCGTATGAACAGATGATATATCTATCCCGTATGGATAGAAGTTCCCGAGTGTACTTGTGAATGAATACTTGAAAAAAAAAATATAGTGGTATTTCGGTTAAAATTAATTAGATCTTTACATGTGGTATCAGAGTGAGATTCAAAAACTAGGCCTTGAGCTTACTACAACTCGCGCAATTGAAATATGTATTTTAAAAGTTATATGAAAGAATCCTTTCTCAAACATTGGAATCATACTAACATGAGAATAATTAAATAGGAATTCTAAATGCCAAGGGGAAGGGCAACTCGAGCTGGTGTCGGTCAAAGACCAAAGGGGAACAAAGATGATGAACCACAGGCTCAAAGAAGGAATAAGGATGGGATTGAAGCAATAATAGAAATGTTAACTGAACAGAGAGATAAAATCAACTCTTTGGAGCAAACAGTACAAGAACTTCGAACAAGACAAGATAATATCGAAAACATAGTTGAACCTGAAATTCAAAACCCTCATGAAGGAGATGATCCAGAGGGGAACATAATTGCACCTAGGAGGGAAAATCCTATTCTGGAATTGACTAAGGACTTGAAAAAAATTGCCCCTCAAAAATTTGATGGGAAACAACTAGAAGGGGCAGAGAATTGGCTTAATGAAATGGAGAAGTATTTTGAGTTAAGGGACTTCAGCAAAACTACTAAGGCCTTATGGGGGTCCTACCAACTTGTTGGTGAAGCAGCTAGCTGGTGGACTAATGTGAAGGAACAAAATAAGTACACCAAGGATGATATAACATGGGAACAATTTGTTGAGCACTTTCGTAAAAGGTGGCTACCACAATTGTTTTTCGATGAGAAGATGACTGAGTTTCACAACCTTCGACAAGGATCTTTGACAGTTCAACAATATTGGGATAGGTTTTCCAAACTGCTAAAATATGTGCCAATATATCAACAAGATGAAAAGAGCCAAACCAGGAAATTCATTTTGGGATTAAATACCAACATAGGAGCAGAGGTTGACATGCATGGACCAGAAGGTATGAATGAAGTGTTAGAGAAATCCTTAAAGCAAGAGAGGAAGTTACAAGCTTTAACTTCAGCAAGACAATCTTTTAGGAGTAATAATTTCAAGAGGAAACAAGAATTCAGAAGGAATCAAAACTTCAACAAGAACCTAAGGAACAATTCATCGGAAAGAAAACCACCTCCAAACCAGAATCAAAGGTACAATGTGAATAACACTAACAGAAACAACTTCAACAAAAATGAACCAAGGAACTATAATTGGCCAAGGCTCAATGAAGCAAGCAATAACCAGCCTAAAAATCCAGTACCACGAGGTCCACCAGGTGGATGTTTCATGTGTGGAGGGAATCACTTTGCTAGAGAATGTCCAAGGATGCAAAGTCAGATGAAAGAAAATCAACCTCAGAGGGGACCTACACAAAGGATTCATGCAGCAGTAAGAAATCGACGTACTCGATCCTAGAATGTGCCCGTAGAGACTACAGGTACACTATTTGGAAAACTAGTCTCAATTCTAATAGATACTGGATCATCTGAATGTTTTATTTCTCCAGAATTAGTAAAGAAAAATTCATTTAATGTTAATCATATGGAATCATCATGGACAGTCCAGTATGGGGATAACGCAGTTAAAGAGGTGACCCAGTGTCTACCTGATGCAGAAATACAATTTCCTAACTTTAATACAAAGGTAGACCTTTATGTGGCACCTTTAGGATCATATGATGTGATCATTGGAATGAGTTGGTTGACAAACCATCAAGAAAATGTAGACTGTTACAACAAATGGGTAGAATGTTTAGATGATATAGGAAAAAGGGTTGTGATTCAAGGGAAACATAGACCTATAAGTATGGAAATCATATCAGCTATGCAAATGAAAAGAGAAAAGAGAAAGGGGGCTCTAGTATACATGGTTACCATGGATGAAAAGGAAGAAGGCAACGCTCCAACGCTCCAAAATTCTCCTTACCTTCAAGATTTTAGTGATGTGTTTCCAGAAGAACTACCAGGGTTACCCCCAAAAAGAAAATTTGACTTCTCCATTGATATAGTTCCAGGAGCTGAACCGGTGTCTAAGGCACCCTATCGAATGAACACGGCTGAGCTAGTAGAACTTAAGATGCAATTGGAAGAATTGCTTGGGAAAGGTCTCATAAGACCAAGTGTATCCCCTTGGGGAGCACCGGTTTTGTTTGTTAAAAAGAAAGATGGAACCTTAAGACTATGTATTGATTATAGAATGCTTAACAAAGTCACCATAAAGAATAGGCACCCTTTACCACGCATAGAGGATCTCTTTGAACAAATGAAAGGAGCAACTGTGTTTTCTAAGATAGATCTTCGATCAGGGTACCACCAACTCAGGATAAAGGAAGAAGATATCCCGAAAACAGCCTTCAGAACAAGGTATGGGCATTATGAGTTTACAATTGTACCTTTTGGTGTGACTAATGCTCCAGCTGCCTTTATGAACTTGATGAATAGTGTGTTCCATGATTACTTGGATAAATTTGTCTTGGTCTTCTTAGATGATATCTTGATTTATTCCAAAAATGAGGAGGAACACCTAGCACATCTTCAGTTAATTTTGCAAAGGTTGAGAGAACATAGGCTATATGGGAAACTATCAAAATGTGCATTCTTTAAAAAGAAAATACATTACTTAGGTCACATCATTTCAGAAGATGGTATCGCAGTAGACCCGAATAAGATAAAAGCCATAGAGGAATGGCCAATTCCAAAAAATGTGTCTGAGGTAAGAAGTTTTATGGGACTTGCAGGATATTATAGGAGATTCATAGAAGGATTCTCAAAAATTGCAAATCCAATCACTTCATTACAAAGAAAGGGGTAAGAAATTCTTGTGGACTGAACAGTGTGATAAGGCATTTCAAAATTTGAAGGAAAAATTAACCACTGCACCTATCTTAAAGGTTCCAGAACCAAATGGACACTTCATAGTTGTGACAGATGCTTCCATTGAAGGTCTAGGTGGGGTACTCATTCAAGATGAAGGTGTGGTAGCATATGAATCAAGGAAATTGAAAAATCATGAAGTAAACTATGCACCTCATGATTTGGAACTTGCAGCAATTATACATGCTCTTCAGAAATGGAGACATTTTCTCTTAGGAAAGCCATTTGAGTTAAAAACCGACCATCAAGGACTCAAATACATCTTCACGCAACCTCACTTGAATGCTAGACAAAGAAGATGGTTAGAATTTCTAAGCGAATACGATTTTGAGATAGAATATATTAAGGGAAAAGAAAATAGGGTTGCAGATGCACTAAGCAGAAGGAGGCACTTGATGAATATGGTAATATTCAAAACCACTTTTAGAGAAAAAGTGCTAAATGGGCAAAAAGAAGATCCATGGTATAAGCAGGTTAGATCGACCTTAGAAAATGATCCAGCTGATCCTAGTATAAAGGGGTATAATCTAGATGGTGACAAGATGCTTCAATACAACAATAGGATATATGTTCCAAACTGTAAAGAGTTAAGAGAGTTGGTTTTAAGTGAAGCCCACAATACCCCTTATTCAGTACACCCTGGGGCAAACAAACTCTATTCAGACCTTAAGAAACTATATTTTTGGCAAGGAATGAAGAATGACATAGTACTCTATGTAGCTAAATGTCTTGAATGTCAGAGGGTGAAGGCAGAGCATAGCCATCCTGCAGGATTATTATACCCCATGATATACCACATCATAAGTGGCAGGTTATTAGTATGGATTTTATTCAAGGATTGCCTACAACACCTTATAGGCATAACACAATAATGGTGGTAATTGACAAACTTACCAAGGTTGCTCACTTCATAGCAGGAAATATAATAGATGATGCTCCAACTTTGGCTAAACGTTTTGTGAAGGAAATTTTTAGATTACATGGAATTCCAGAAAAGATCATATTTGATAGGGATGCTAGGTTCACTTCACGGTTTTGGACAACTCTTCAATCAACTTTGGGGACACAATTAAATTTTAGTACAACATATCACCACAGCAGGATATAAGCCCCGAACTAAGGACTTGAAAAAAATCGCCCCTCCAAAATTTGATGGGAAACAACTAGGAGAAGGGGCAAAAAATTGGCTTAATGAAATGGAAAAGTATTTTGAGTTAAGGGATTTCAGCAAAACTACTAAGGCCTTATGGGGGTCCTACCAACTTGTTGGTGAAGCAGCTAGCTGGTGGACTAATGTGAAGGAACAAAATAAGTACACCAAGGAGGATATAACATGGGAACAATTTGTTGAGCACTTTCGTAAAAGGTGGCTACCACAATTGTTTTTCGATGAGAAGATGACTGAGTTTCACAAACCTTCGACAAGGATCTCTGATAGTTCAACAATATTGGGATAGGTTTTCCAAACTGCTAAAATATGTGCCAATATATCAACAAGATGAAAAGAGCCAAACCAGGAAATTCATTTTGGGATTAAATACCAACATAGGAGCAGAGGTTGACATGCATGGACCAGAAGGTATGAATGAAGTGTTAGAGAAATCCTTAAAGCAAGAGAGGAAGTTACAAGCTTTAACTTCAGCAAGACAATCTTTTAGGAGTAATAATTTCAAGAGGAAACAAGAATTCAGAAGGAATCAAAACTTCAACAGAACCTAAGGAACAACTCATCAGAAAGAAGACCACCTCCAAATCATAATCAAAGGTACAATGTGAATAACACTAACAGAAACAACTTCAACAAAAATGAACCAAGGAACTATAATTGGCCAAGGCTCAATGAAGCAAGCAATAACCAGCCTAAAAATCCAATGCAACGAGGACCACCAGGTGGATGTTTCATGTGTGGAGGGAATCACTGCTAGAGAATGTCAAAAAGGATGCAAAGTCCGGAGATGAAAGCAAATCAACCTCGAGAGGGACCTACACAGATTCATCGGCGATGTCCCGATGTACTGCGATCGGATCATAATTGAAACATCTTGACAGAATCCCCTCCAAATCATGACGTCGCTCAGGGGAAACCTGCTCCCACTCCTCAACCTTCCGACCGTCTAAATGCTCAGAGGCCCACTTGGCCAAACAATCGACAACCCTATTCCACTCCCACAGAATATGGACGAAAGACACCAATTCCATCAAAGAGCTAATTTGAAGAACCTGCTGAACCATCCTGGCCAGCTGCCAACTAACATCATAAACTTTCTGATCATTGATTAAATTAACTAGAACCTGTGAATCAGATTCACAGATCACCTTGCACCACCCCAAAGCATAAGCCCTTTCCAAAGCGTAGAGGATTGCCAAACCTTCCACGAGGTTGACAGTCTGCATCCCTTCATGAACAACAAAGAAGAAAATCACTGAGCCAGAAAAATCCCTACCAACACCACCAATCCCAGTAGGCCCAGGATTGCCTCGTGAGGAACCATTAGTATTAACCTTCAAAATGCCAACTGGCGAGGGCAGCCATCTTCCCATCCTCTGAACTTTCTTTCTCACCCTCCTGCCTCTCCTAACACAAGCAGATGCAGTAGATAAACCCTGAATCCCCAGTCTATCCACCATCTCAGCATCATGTCTCTCCAAAGGGAACTCCACATCACACTTAGCCTCTATAGTCTCCTGAATCATGCCTAAAATTCTTTGCCAAATTTTCTAGACTAACAACTTTTCACCCCAAAAAATACGACAATTTCGTTCCAACCATATCTGCCATAGCATGAAAGTAGGTCCAACATACCAAATAGCTTGCAAAAAGGAAGCCGAAGCAGGAGGTCTACCCAGACTACTCCAAAAATCCACCAGGGACGAGGCATGAACACAAGGGATTTTCCAGACACCCCACCAAGAATGCCAAAGATACACAACAAAGGGACAACGAAAAAACAAGTGAGAAGAATCCTCCTCCCTAGCTCCACACAAAACACAGATAGAAGGGCCCTGGAACTCCCTCTTCCTAATATTATCCCAAGTCAAGCATCTATTCCACGCCAAGGTCCAAATAAAGCAATTGCACTTTGGCCAAGAGAACTTGTTCCACACATTCTTCCACCAGTGAACCTCCACAACATCCAACCTCTGGGATAATAACCCCTAATATCCCGAAGAGACAATATATATACCCTTAGGATTGGGAGACTAGGCCAAAACATCCCCATC
>VDFB02051290.1:0-62347 GCA_007258455.2 Sequoia sempervirens
AATAAATAATTATTATTGATTTTCTATTTGAATTACGATTAAAGTTCTAATTGATAGGTTGATTGAAAAACTTCTATAGCTTTCAAATAGTATCACATTTTTTGAATTTGAAACATGTGTCACATTCTATGATTCACATACTATAGGATTAAAAAAATGGATTTATTGAAGTTTTGACCAAGTTAAGGTGGTCAGACATACAAGTTTCTATGTTTTTTAAAATTTGTAATAAAAAATTCATAATTAATTTTTTACTTGGAAAAAATTATAAAAAAATATGCATCACATCTGGACATGAGTCCTCTACTTATATCAAGCATGAATTGTAAAAGGAATATCAAGCATGATTTAGTTTTTTTTCTTATGTTCAGAGTTTTGTTAGTGTGTATATAATTTTGATAACAATATAGCAAAGGGTATGGGTAGGATCATGATGTGCCAGAAAGTGGTGATATAATGGGGTATGTGTAGGGTATGTGGCTGGTGGCTTTTTTTACCCAAAATTGATGAAACAAAAAGGGTTTTTAAAGGATATTCTCATCTTTCAACCAATATAGATTATTCTTTACTTTGAATTTAATAAATAATTATTATTTATTTTCTATTTGAATTATGACTAAAGTCCTAATTGATAGGCCGATTGAAAAACATCTATAGCTTTCAAAGAGTATCACATTCTATGCTTCACATACTATAGGATTTTAAAAAATGGATTTCATGACATTTTGAGCAAGTTAAGGTGGTCAGACATACAATTTTCTATATTTTTTAAAAGTTGTAATAAAAAATTCATAATTAATTTTTTCATTGGAAAAAAATTATTAAAAAATCTGCATCACATCTAGACACAAGTCCTCTACTTATATCTAAAATATTATAAAAAAAAATCATCATTTTGTTGTGGTTAGGGTGGTTAGAAGGAAACCTACCTCTTATTTTTCCCTGAAATTTAAGTACTACTACATTGAAATTTCAAATTGTCACCAAATAGATTTAAAAAGAGAAAAAATATAGTAGTTTAGAAACTGCATTTAATTTTCCACAGATTCTATTGTTACATGTTTTTGAAATAATATAGATAAATTATTCAATTTTTTTTTTTTGATCCGTAAGGTGATAATTTTATTGAAATTTAAAGAAATTACAGTCGTCTACTAGGCCGGAGATGTTTCAGTGATAACCAACATACAACCAAATGTAGCTAACAAAGATGAACTCCACACAGTTCCAAAACAGGGCAGAGTACCAAAACGGAGGAGATAAAACATAGGCCTGACCTCCACAACAGCCAAAAAACCAAGGCAGGAGTTCGAATATATAGAGTATCACAAGACAAGTGATAACATAAACCAAACGGGCAACAAAATATACCCCAGTAATTCACCAGAAACCATTTACATCTGCAAAAAAAATGAAACCTTCAAACCAGTCTGTTCCATCCACCGGCACTATCTTTAATTTTTGTTTCAAAAACTCCACTGCCACATCTTCAAGCTTACAGTGTTGTGATAATGTGGGTCCTTTGAGATCCAGAAGAAAAGGATAAACCTTGACCGCTTCATCCGACTCCCATAGAGAAGCAAGGTCTGCAGGACGTGGAATACCCTTCCCAATAAAAGCCACCTTCAAAGTCATTTTGAGACCACCAAGCAAGTCATCCTGGAACAATCACAACATCAATTCACTGGCCACTATCTTCTGTGTATCAAGATCCAAGAGCACGGCGAGGAACCGCAATGAAATTTGAGCATTGTCACGGGCGAATTCTTTTCTTTCTAAGTGTCCTTTACCAAGGACCATCTTCACAGCAGCCAACGACACTGGATCATCCACAAGCAAAATGCGTTTTAGACGTTGGTCTGTGATCTCACGAAAGGCAATCTGCTTCTCCGTAGCCGTTAATGAAACAGGAGTGTCAACCCCGAAGGACTCCAGACCATCCGCCGAAAGGAGAATGGTGAACTTTGATTTCGACTATCTCTCCATTGGCAAGAAATTGCCAGTTGCACCCTGCATCAAAAACACAAAAAAAAAAAAACCAAAATGTAGAATCCATGCTTTGGAACGGGCTTCATAATACTTAATAAAAATCCTGAATAATGATCAGTCAGACTTCGCATACAAAACAAAATTATGGCGAAGTAAAACTGTCCTTGGCGTGTGTGGAAATATAGCCTCCGTTCATCCAACTTAGAACCATGATGAATGCAATTAATAACAAATACCACTCGGCACGACCGCGATCAGTACGAGGGTAGTCATGCTCGATGTGTCACCCAGGTGGCTTCATGGGAACTGAGCCCAACATGCCATTAAGCCAGCTCCAGAAGTTTCGAATTAGTAGACTGCTAAAACACCAAGCAAGGGTCACCCAAATTCTGCCAAAATTAGAAGGTTGATGTGACAAAAACATGCCAAAATTGGATGCAAACTGTCCAACCCGTTCGCCACCTCACGTCCACCCTGGACACCCCATGCCTATGAGAGGGGCGAGGGGGAGCCCACCCATCCACCCACTAAATTATTCAAATTTTTACGTCAAGTTGCCTAACTCTATTTTTTTTTAATGTTTTTCCACTTAAGGGCTTGCATTTTCCATGATGATCCTGCACATACCCCAAATACAATATAGAGTGATACCAGTTTCATGGCTATTGTCTCTCCTTGTACTCATTTTATTAGTTATGAATTAAAGTAATCCAACGTTCCTTTTATTTGTCTTTATTATTTTGCAATAGATGTTTAATTTCGGTCTTGCTTATTAGTTCAATAATTTAATGTAAGTGCTTGGATGAGATTTTAAACTAATAATAATTAGGTGCTAGGATATTTATAAGCAATGATGATCATGAATGTAATAGGGAAATATTGTAAATTAGTGTTTCTTGAGATTGTAGGTTGTTATTGATAACATGTTTTCTGGTTGCATAGGTTGATATTGACTCCATGCTAAGTATTAATAATTCAATTCCTGAATTGATTCATTTGTTGATCACCTTATTTTATAAACTTTCAAAATGGCTACCACCAAAAAATACATTGTGTTGATTTTCACCTTTTCATGCTCTAAGTGTAGGATATCAGTAAATGAGCTGCCAACTTTTTTTATGTGCTACATTGTTGAGTAATGTTATGAGAATTATCTATTATGGACCATGTATTTCAGTAATAATCATATAAATTCTTGAGTATACATTGTGGGATCACCCTCCTAGGTTTAACATAGCCCAAAGTGTAGGATTAGAAGTCTCACACTTTTACTTGTTCGTTGGCCAATCCCTTTGGAGTACTAAGTATTGGAAATGAAAAACTCCATAGGTATTTTATGAAGTCAGTTTGGTTCTAAAAAAAATAACCAACATATTGGGGACTCTACTAGGGACTAGCTAAGTCCAAAGTTTCTAAGTTCAAATCTGGTATAGATATAGTCGAGTAGTTTATTATATTATTCCTCACCATCTAAGGAATAATTGGTTTAAATGTTGTTGTAAGAAGTCACATCATACCCAGTCTTATGGATGAGTTCTTGGTTCAGTTTGTCACCTTGTGTCAGGTTATGCTTAAAATCTTTTTTGAGGTTACAAATACAAAGTCAAAGTGCAACAACTTTCTATTTTATAGTACTCTTGGTGGTGACTCTAACACCTTTAATACTAGTATAATGATAAATTCTCAAAAGGAACACAAGAAGAATGATTCCAACATATTTGGTGTAGGGGCACCATGATAGTTCAATTTTGCAAGTTTGGTCAAATAAGGTCTTAAATTGGTTTTTGTTGTTTTGAGTTTTTATGACATTAAATAAGGTCATGATAGACCATTTTATATTGTAAAAATTAATTTTGAATTGGTTTTACATCATTTTTTCAAGTGTGGTGTCATTCTTGCAAAAGTTGCTAATCTTGTAAAAGTTGTCATATGAAAAAGTATAAAAATGCAACATGTGAGAAGACCAGCAGTCATATGGAGTTTAAAATTTAGCTGGAGTCAGTTTTTAGTTGATTTTTGGATTTTTAAGGTATATATACAATGTGTATGGTTGAACTCAGAGGTTGGTTGAAGTTCTATTTAAGAAGTAATAAAGAAATCTCTCAAATTCTATGTTTTTTCTGTGTAATCCGTTGGTGTCTAGTTTTGTTCAACACTGTATAGTTAGATTTTGATTCAAATTTGCATTGAACCCAATGTATTCTTGAGATAGCTTCAATTTTGCTGTGGTTTTATTGAATTCCATAGTGATTTGAGGGTTTTACAAGCAATCTCTTGAAGGCAGGTCTAAAACTCTATCTTTAAGGGTTTGAAGACATTTAAAATGTAATAAACACCCATTCCACATGTAGATTAGTTTAAGGAATTTTGGAATGGGTGAATTAGGATGGTTTTAGATGTTGGAATTGATTTTAGGAGTAGGGAAGGCATTTGGAGGAATTTTGAGGGCTACCCTAGGGGTATTTGTATGAGATTTTGCTTGAATTTGATGGCTACAAACTGGGATTTGCTACAAAAGCAATGTTAAAGGGTTGGAGATGGTTTAGAAAGATTGGGAAGACATAATTTAGTGTTTTTGAGGTTATGCTAAGGTTAGAAACCTATTAGAGGTCATGAAATAGATATTTAGGTTTGGAAGAGAGTTTGGAGGGGTGTTTCTTTGTAAAAGTGGCATATTTAGCCTAAGAGGGCGGTGTAGAAACAATAGTTTGAACAAAATTTTCTAAAGGAACCTAATGATATTTTGAGATATGTTTTTTAAGGCCTTAAAGGGTGTCTGAAAAGGTTGATGGTTTGTGTGTTTGTAGATTTTCTTGAAATTTGTGCATAATTTTCCCTATTTGCAATGTTATAAGGGAAATTGGATGAAATTATGAAAAGTGGTTGAGTTGGAGTTTTGAGTGTAGAAAAATTGGTTGATTTTGATCAAATTGTGTTTATTGGAGGGTTTTCCTCCTTTCTCTACATCAAGTGGTATCGGACCATAGGTATTTGATCATTTGAGGGTGAAAAGTTGAAGATTGAAGAAGGAAAGTGGGAAGTTGAAGAGATAAGATTCCTCCCAAAGGTAGTGCAGTACTCGCAAGGGAGATTAAGATGTTGAAAGAGTCACAAGAAGCCATCTTAACTAGGTTTTTAGTAATGGAGAAAAAAAGAAGAAGAGGAAAGTGACTGAGAGGAAGAGGAAGAGGGTCAACAAGAAAACCCTCCAAGTGGAAGAACTGAAGATTATGATTGGGATCTTGATGAGAGAAGAATGGTAAATACACTTAAGGTTGTAAAATGAGATTATTCTAATGTGAAAGTATATGTGTTAATTCATAATGGAAAACTAGATGTTGAGGTATTAGACTAGATAGATGCACTAGATTATTTTTTTGAGTTTATGGAGGTTGTTGATGATTAGAAAGTGAAGTTTTCTAAGAATAAGTTGAAAGGTCTTGCTTTCACATGGTTTAATTAAATTCAAGAGGAAAGAGAGGAGAAGGGGGAAAAAAAAATTAGTTCATGGTATAGAATGGTAACAAAGGTAAAAGCACAATTTTTGCCAAGTCATCATGCTATTCAAAATTTTAAGAAGTTTCAAAGCTTGAAGCAGAAGGATAAAGATGTAATGACATATACTGAAGAGTTCCATAAACTGAGTATAAGGTCTAGTTATATTGAAAATGAAAATGAAAATACTACAAGGTATATGTGTGGATTGAGGTATCAAATCCAAGATGAATTGAGTTTGGCTATGCCTAGATCAGTTGAGGAATGTTTTCAATTGGCTACTAAGGAAGAGGAGTAATTAAAAAGAAGATAAGAAAGGAAAGGAAGAGATAGAGGCAACAAAAATAGAGGAAGAGGATCAAGAGACTCCTTTGAAGATCAAGAAGAAGCATGCAAAAGCAAGGATCAAGTGGCTGATCCAAGAGGTGGATTTAGATGTTTTAGAGGAAGGTATGGTGGAGGTAGGAGTTCAAATTCCTTTTTGGGTATGTGCAGGATCATGATGGGCCAAAAAATGGCAATATGATGGGTATTTGTAGGGTATGTGGCTGACGACTTTTTTTTTACCCAAAATTAATGAAACGAAAAGGGTTTTTAAAGAAGCTTCTCAGCTTTCTACCAATATAAATTATTCTTTACTTTGAATCTAATAAATAATTATTATTCATTTTCTATTTGAATTATGACTAAAGTCCTAATTGATAGAGTGATTGAAAAACATCTACTTTGAAACGACATCACATTTTTGAATCAAAAGATTAGATCACATTCTATGCTTTGTACAATAGGATTAAAAAAGGAAAAAAATAATTTCATGAAGTTTTGACCAAGTTAAGGTAGTTAGACATATGAGTTTTTATATATTTTAAAAGTTGTAATAAAAAAACATAATTAATTATTTACTTGAAAAATAATTACAAAAATATATGAATCACATTGGGACATGAGTCTTGTAATTATATCTAAAATATTATAAAAAAATATTATCAGTTTATTGTGGTTAGGGTGGTCAAACAAACACCTACTTATTTTTTTCCTAAAATTTAAGTACTACTGCATTGAAATTTCAAATTTTCACCCAATAGATTTTGTTTTATAAAAAATAAACCTAGTATTTTAGAAACTACATTCAATTTTCTACAAATTCTATTCTTACATATTTTTTAAATAATATAGATAAGATATTCAAATTTTTACGTCAAGTTGCCTAACTTTGATTTTTTCTAAATTTTTTGCCACTCAAGGGCCTGTTTTTTCCATGATGATCATGCACATACCCTTTTAGGTAGGTGTTATCATTGTAATTAGTTTGGGCATCCAATATTCAAGTGTCCTGAGAAAAAAGGTTCTACATCCAGTGGAGGTGACAAAAGAGTCCAATTGGTGCAAGAGGATGATTGTGAAAGCATGCATTATCATAATCAATTTTCTACTCTAGAAGTGGCAGAGTCATTGATGGTGAGAAGAAAACTACTGAAAGAATCCAAGGAGAAGGAGACAAATCAAAGAAGGACATTATTCAAGACAAACTAAAATGTAAAATTAAGGTATGAAAATTTGTAGTAGATTCAAGGAGTACTGATAATATGGTGTAAAATGAAATGGTAGATAAATTGAAGTTAGAGAAAATTCTTCATGAAACACCATTTAGAGTATCTTGGTTGAATGATGATCAGTTCATTTTGGTTAATGAAAAAGTCTTAGTTGAGTTTAATATTGGTAGATACAAGGATAAGATACTTTGTGATGTTCTACCTATGGATTGTTTCCATTTACTACTTGGAAAATTGTGGCAGTTTGATAGACATGCCATTTATGCTGGGAGAAACAATACATACCAAATTGAGAAAGATGGAACTAGTTTCACATTGACTCCATTGGTTGAGGATGTTAAGGAACAAGGTAAGGAAAAAAAATTCATCATGTTTGGAAAGAAAGAGTTTGTGAAAATAGAAGTATGGAAGGTGGGGGTTGCAACAACTTCAAGGATTGAAAGTGTCAAGAAAACAATTTTGAAGGATGCTTCAATGTTGAAGGAAAATGAAGATGATGTTTTGGTGTCATAGGTAGGTCAAGAGAAGGTCAAGGATGAATTGAAAGGTTTCTTAGAAAAGCATGATAAATTCATAATAGGGATATTTCCTTGTACTGTAGTTTCAAAAGTGGCTAAGGGGTAGTCATATTCTATCCAGACAAAGGTATACAAACCTAATAACACAAAGGTATTAGAGGGATGGAAACTCAGAGAGGAAATTAAGGGAAAGGGTGTAATGAATCAAGGCTTTTGGAAAAGAAAAATCAGCAAGTTCAAGTATGCAACAAGAGAGAAGGAGAGGACATTCAAATAAAAGGATGATGACGGTGGGTATGTGCAGGATCATCATCGAAAAAATAGACTCTTAAGTGGAAAAAAATTCAGAAAAATTAGAGTTAGGCAACTTGACATAAAAATTTGAATAATTTATCTATATTATTTCAAAAGTATGTAATCTAATAGAATCTGTAGAAAATTGAATGTAGTTTCTAAACTACTAGGTTTTTTCTAAAAAAAAAGGAATCTATTTGGTGAAAATTTGAAATTTCAATGCAGTAGTACTTAAATTTCAAGGAAAAGATAAGAAGTAGGTGTTTGTCTGACCACCCTAACCACAATAAAATTATAATATTTTTTATAATATTTTATATATAAGAAGAGGACTCATGTCCCGATGTGATGCATATTTTTTTGTAATTTTTTTCTAAGTAAATTATTAATTATGAATTTTTTATTATTATTATTTTTAAATATAAAAAAATTGCATGTCTAACCACCTTAACTTTTTCAAAACTTCATGAAATTAATTTTTCTTTTTAATTCTATAATATGCAAAGCATAGAATGTGATGCATGTTTTGGATTCAAAAAATGTGATACCATTTGAAAGCTATAGATGCTTTTCAATCAGCCTATCAATCATGACTTTAGTTGTAATTTGGATAGAAAATAAATAATAATTAATTATTAAATTCAATATAAAGCATAATTTATATTTCTGTAAATATGATAATCTCCTTTAAAACCCCTTTTCGTTTCATCAATTTTGGGTAAAAAAAAGGTCGTCAGCCACATACCCACCATATTGCCACTTTTTGGCCCACCATGATCTTGCACATACCCAGGTATGTTTGTAGGTTTCAAATTAGGTTCAACCTCATTTCTAGGTGAAGGAAAAGTGAAACAACAACCATCAAGTGAAGGATAGTCTTTTCAAAGAAGGAACCAGTCAAAAGAAAGAGGTAGTGCATGGTTCCACTACTTGACTCATTGGAAGAAGTCACTAGATGAAGATGTGGGTTGGAGAGCATTAAAGGATAAGAGGTAGCATGTTTTTAATGTTCCTTAAGGAACTTGAGGTCTTTTTAAGGCCAAGTGTATGGTGTAGGGGTACCATGTTAGTTCAATTTTGCATGTTTGGTCAAATAAGGTCTTAAATTGGTTTTTGGTGTTTTGGGTGTAGATGACATTGAAAAAGGTCCTGATAGACAATTTTATATTGTAATAATTAATTTTGAGTTGGTTTTAGGTCATTTTGTCAAGTTTGGTGTCATTCTTGTAAAAATTGCTAATCTTTTAAAAGTTGTCATATTCAAAAGTGCAAAAATGCAACATTGGAGAATACCAATGGTCATATGAAGTTTAAAAGTAAATTGGAGTCACTTTTTAGTTGGTTTTTAATGTATAAGGTATATATACAATGTGTATGGTCAAACTTAGGGGTTGGTTGAAGTTATATTGAAGAAGTAATAAAGAAATCTCTCAAATTCTATGTTTTTTCTATGTAATTTGTTGCTCTCTTGTTCTGCGCAGCTTTGTACAGTTAGATTATGATTCAAATTTTCATTGAATCCAATGGATTCTTGAGATATCTTCAATTTTGTTGTGGTTTTATTGAATTCCATAGTGATTTGATGGTTTTAAAAGCAATCTCCTAAAGGTGGGTCTGAAACTCTATCTTTAAAGGTGTGAAGACATTTAAAATGTAATAAACACCCATTTCACCTATAGATTAGTTTAAGGCTTGGTGGAATCGGTGCATTAGAATTATTTTAGATGTAGGAATGGATTTTAGGATTAGGGAAGGCATTTTTAGGGATTTTGAGTCCTGCCCTAGGGGTATTTGTATGAGATTTTACTTGAATTTGATGGCTACAAACTAGGATTTGCTACAAAAGAAATATTAAGGGGTTGAAAATGGTTTAGAAAGCTTGGGAAGACATATTTTGGTGTGTTTTACTTGATGGTGAGGTTATAAAAGGTCTATATTTTTTAGTTCCATTAAACCCTCCTTGGTTCAAGCATAGTTAAGCCTAGAACAAGGGTTTTGTAGTTTGGATGGATGTGTGGGAATTACCCTAATATAAGTAGTTGAATATGTGTTTTTGTAACCTGTTAGATGTATTGAAATTGAGATTTATGTTTGGAAGATATTTTAGAGGGACGTTTCTTTGTAAAAGTGGCCTATTTGGCTTGAGAAGGCACCATAGCAACAATAGTTTGAAGAAAATATTCTAAAGGAACCTAATGATATTTTGAGATATGATTTTAAAGGACTTAAAGGGTGTCTAAAAAGGTGGATGGTTTGTGTGTTTGTAGATTTATCTGAAAGTTGTGCACAATTTTCCTTATTTGAAATGTTTTAAAGGAAATTGGCTGAAATTGTGAAAAGTGGCTGAGTTGGGGTTTTGAGGGGAAAAAAATTTGTTGATTTTGATCAAATTGTATTTTTTGGAAGGTTTACCTCCTTTTTATACATAAATATTTTACATCATGAATAATACCAAAATTTATGCAAAGAAGCATCTTGAGCAAAAGACAAAATCTGACCCTATAAAAGAAAGCAACCCATTTGGGTAAAGAAGAGCTCTGAGTCAAGTAAGTCTGTTGATTCTCTTGCTGATGCATCTATGGATTTTAATATTTATGGAATTAGTGTTGGTGTCTAGGAAAAGACACAAGAATTTGAAGGTTCTAACATAGACCAAGGACGTTTTCTTGTTGAGAAAGTGTTTAATAATGAGCTTAATATCTCAAGAGAGGATGATGGATCAGAGTTTTGACATAAGAATAAGAATTTTTTCAGAGCCTTTAACTCTTGGAGTTGGCTCCATTTTTAATGGAAATATTTTTAAGTCAAGAGATGAAGCTCCTAATATAAAAGTGCACCTTTCTCTTAAGGAAGATCATATTGATGAACCCTAAAATACTCATGCACCAAGTGAGCCAATGAAGAAGATATAGATAAAGATTTGTAAGCTATAGAAGAAGAACATATAAGGATTAAAAAAAAGATGATAATAGATTAAGGGTGATAAATGAGAGAGAAGATATGATTAGAGCTAAGAAACTTGAGAGATATGGTCAGAAACAAAGATTGGAGAAAATGAGAGAAGATGTTGCAAGACGCAAGACTTTTGAATTTTTTTTTTTAAATTTGCTACTAAAATGACCAATGATATCCCTCAAATATTAGTCCAAATGGGAACCTCTACTACTGATACCTATACCACATCCATCTCAACTACTAGAGCCTTAGATCCTCTTGTTAACGCTAAGAAAACATCATTTGTAGATGATGGGAAGAGTCCTATTGATCAACCTAAGAAAACTACCTTCAATACCAATACCAATACCCATACTTCATCTATTGAAACCCCCACACACAATGCCAATAAGGGTCATATTCCATCCACTGCACCTCCAGATCTGAAATTCTTGAGATTACATTTGGTGAATGAAAAACTGCAAGAAGATTTGAAGAAAGCTAAGATAGAATTTCTAATGTAGAGATGGCTAGGAATATTTCTTTTCTTAAGATGTCAACACCCACTCTTGAAGCTTCAATCTTTGGGAATACTAATAATGAGTCACAAAATAAGAAGCCAGAAGGACACATTCCTAGTGGAGGTGGAGGAAATAAGAAGAATAAGAATTCTTATTTTGAAGATGATGAAGGAATCAAGAAGGGAGGTGGTGATGGTGAAAGTGGAAAGGGTAAGGATAGTAATCAATCTTAAAAAAAAAAAAGATGATGAAAAAATGTATGTTCATAGGGATCAACATACTAGGAGGCACTCTAAGAGGATAGATACAAGTAGTTGTGTTTCACCAAAATACCTAGCTACCCTAACCCATTTCTTGAAGATTATAGACCTAATCTAGTTAGATTCTTTTGTAATAATTCCTTGAGTAATGAAGACAACCTCAAAGAATTGGCTAATGTTATGGATTATTTTGAGGTATAGGCAGAGGATGTCATGATGAATTTGTTTATGCAATATCTCATTGAAGATGCTAGAGAACTTGGTATATAAGTTTTCCTACTAAGAGCATTGGCTCTTGGGAGGAATTCAAAAGGATATTTAGAGATCAATATGGCTACATGAATAATTCAATTTTTTTGTTGAATCAATTTAATAATATTGCTAAAGGTCCTAATAAATCTATAGTTGAGTTCAATACAAGATTTCAAAAGGCTAGGAAGAGCTTTCCACCTCATCTACAATTGAATGATCATGTGTGCTTGGTAAATCATTGTAATTCTTTTGATGCAAAAATGAGTTACCACTTGCTAATAAGAATCCTCAAAAATTAAGGGAATCCTTCAAGACAGTGGAGAAAATTGAGAATATTAGTAGAGCAACTCATAAATTTGGTAGAAGAGATGATTCAAAACACCTCAGAAATTCAAAGAAGGAGGACAATAGTTAAGGAGCTAAGGGGAAAACTTTTGAGGATAATATTGATAATTTTATGAAGACCATAAGTGCCAAAATTTTAAAGCAAGAAAATTCTCAACCAAAAAGTTATCAAAGGAATGAAAGAGATCATAGGTTGCAAGACCACTCATATAATACCAATTGGTATAATGGGAAACCTATTCCTAATAATTAGAGAAATACTTAGAACAAGACCCCTTTTGACCCTTTGTAGAAGAATTTAGGAAATTTTGTTGAAGACACCCCTTGGTGCATGGTTTGTCAGATGCCACATTCTACTTAGTAGTGTGAAATTACACAAATGGTTGAAGTGGAAGAGGATACATATGAAGACTATTATTAGAAAAATGTGGAGGATATTGATGTACTTATGGTTATGAGTGATTTTGATGTTGCTAATAGTGATTGCTCTTTTGATATGGACTCTTAGGTAGTGGATGTAGATAATCAAATGAAAATTGCTAGTGCATACAACCAGCAAGTCCTCTCTAATGAGGATGTCGATAGTGATAATGAGGTGTATAAGTTTGAAGAAATTGAAGATTGTTTGTCACTAAGAAGACCCTCAATTGAGGAGATTGTGAAATATATTGTAGTCTTGATTGCCCAAGCTAGAATTTCCTATCATATGAGAAATATAATAGTTGGCCATGAACAAGATAGTCCTACTAGTTTTTTCATAAAGGAGAAAATTCCAAAGGAAAAGAGTGCTAGCCTGATGAAAAAATGTAAGTAGTAAAAGCTAAAGAAAGCAGGGGAGACAAAATTTGGGCTAAGAGAATAGAAAGGCCAAACGCTACTCAAGAATTCAAATATCCTACTATGAAGATAAGGACACAGAAGCAAAATCCTCAAGTCACAAGGAAGGATGCTAAGTATAGGGCTGAGGCAACAAAAAAACAATAGAAGGAGAGAAACAATGAACAAGTTATGCTCCCATTTCAATTACCCAAGTATACTCCTATTGATATTCTTCAATTACTTAGCCAAGTAAAAGTATATGTGCCTTTTCTTCAAATTGTTAAAATAGAGGCACATAAGTAGAAGGAAACAACCCTCATCAATGGTGCTACTATAACCTGTAGTGATTTGATGGTGCCCACTCCACCCAAACTGAGTGAAAAAGATAAGAAAGACAGGGAAATTGAGGGGTTTATCACTAAGAATCCCCATATCTTCTTAGGGAATTCAGTAACTACATTTCCTTAGAAGATAGACCCATTTTTTCTCACATTGATTGTTGGGGACAAATTTATAAATAATTATATTATTGACTTTGGAGAATCAAATAATATCATGCCTACTAAAATCTTGGAGGAACTAAGATTGAAATTTGATAGCATTCATGGTAAATGTTATGGTATGGACTCAACAGAAGTCCCTATTGTTGGTGTGATAAATAAACTTCCATATAGACTAGCAGCCTACCAAGACAAAAAAAAATAGGATGAGTGTGGTGGTAGTGGATATCCCACCTAATTATGGAAAGCTACTATCTCAGAAATGGAGTGCATCTATGGGAGGAAGTATACTGAGTGACAAGTTTGATTCCACATTTCTCATTGATATTAAGGATGTTCAAGTAGTGATAGAACCAAAGGTACCAAATATATTGGAACACATTCCTGAGGATGATACAATTATTTTTGTAGAAACTAAAATGAGTGATTTCAAAATAGAGTAAGTACCAAAAGAAATTAATAGGTTTCTTGCACCAATAGAAAATGAAGTTTTAAGATTTGATAAAAAGAATGGACTTTGGAAAATGTACTTTGATGGTGCAAGTTCCAAAGAAGCATCTAGTGCAGGGATATTGTTGGTATCACCAAGTGGTAGTACATATAGATTCTATTTTACATTGTCTTTTGTCTACATGAATAATGTGGTAGAATATGAAGCATTATTATTGGGATTGAGATTGGTTGAAAAGCATAGAATAAAAAAGTTAATGGTAATTAGTGATTTTGAGTTGGTGATATCCCAAGTAAGAGCTAAATATGCTTGCAAAAATAACAAACTTAAGTAGTATATAAATGTTGTTTGGGATTCCCCTAAGAAAGTGTATGTATGGTGAACCTGAAATGAACCAATGTTTGTTCATTTGTCAGTGTTGAGGATTCCCTTGGGTGCTCCATGATTGTTGTGTTCTTGAGTTTTGTGAAATTTTATGAGCATCAAAATACAATCCACAACTTTTGGGCATATCATGAGAAAAGTGTATGGAACCTCCTGATGGATAGGATGAAGGTATCACTTGGTCTCTCTATAGGACTTTTCTCAAGTCCCAACATTAGTTTGGCTATGCAGGAGTAGCTATCAAGGAATGAGATGTGATTCATTAACAAAACTGATCATATTCCCACTCCTCATGTGTTTCCCACCCAACATTGGTGGATGAGCATGAGACCATTCAAATCCCTTAAAAATATATCTCCGCCCTTGCTAAAGGATTGGGAAACTTGGAAAACCATTTGGAAGGGAACTCGAGGATGGCTATAGCTGCTTGAGTTGTTAGTGAATTAAAGCATATGATGGGTAAAGATCAGATAGGCATAGAGCTTCTAAGTAGTCTCCTTGCTATTTCTGAAGCATGCACTCCTTCGAGCAATGCTAGTTTTGCATGAGGCATCACCTTTGAAGATCATGAGGGAAAATTATGGGTATCAATGCCTCCCACTTCCATTTACATGGCCAACTCAATCCCTTCTATCAGCATCCTTTCTATCCCTAAGCAACCTAAAACTATCAAAGTGAATAAGGTCCCTTTGGGATTTAGCTTCACCCCTTCTTCCACCTCTAGTGGTGGTGGTTTTGGTAGATTGGGTGGTGGAAGATTTTGTAGTGGTCATGGATTCGGTAGTGGGGGTTGTGCTGGTAGAGGTGGTTTTGGTGGAGGCCACAATGGTGTTCTAGTGGAGGCGCTACTAGCGACGGTGGCTCTAATAGTGGCTCTAGCAAAATTCATACCAGTGGTGGTTCTGGAGGTGGACTTGGTAGTGCCTCTTGAGGAGGTTCCTCCATCCCTTCATCTTCTAACAACCCCATTTTGAACACTTTGCTTCAGAATATGGGTAAAATGTAGAGCTAGTTAGTGAGCCTTTGCTAGGCCTTTTCCTAGCCTATCTTCCAACCTTTCTTCTGACATAGCCCATTGTTGGTTTCCATCTTGAACACTCCCTTCCCTTAAGAAATGGATATCCCTAAATTTGAGAAGTTTTGTGGTAAGGGAGATCCCCAGAAACACATGTTTTCCTTTAACGACTAATTTCTTCCATCACGATGCCTTGATCGATAAACTATTCCCTCAATCTCTCAAGGACACAACACTTGAGTGCTACTATTATTTTCCAAACAATTCTATTTTCTCATTCCACCAACTAGTAAATCAATTCCTTAGGCAGTTCCATGCAAACGTCGGTCCGGACATGACCTTTTTGGATCTCCTCTGATGTAAGCAAGGAGATAATAAAAATATTACTGATTTTATGGTGCATTATCAAGCGCTTCTTTCATAAATCTCATATCAGCTGCCTGATTCTAACGTGCAGAAGGTGTTCATAGGAAACATACAAAGACCTTGGCAAGAGAAGTTTTCCTTCATGAAATACCCTTCTTTCATGCATTTGTGTGCATCTTTATGAGAGTACCAACAAACAGTTGCTCAGTTCGGGGGACCCTCTTCACGTTCCCATTTTGAAGGAAAATCCATCATATCAATCTCTAGGAAAGGTCAATTCATTGTTAATGTAGTAACCGTTGTTGATGATAACGACCTCAAATGCAACCAGAAGTTCACAAAGTTGTCAGAATCTTATACTTCCATCTTACAAAAGTTATTGAAGGATAATATCATAACTTTGTTGACCCCTAAGCCTATTAGGGAACCTTACCCTAATTGGCATGATGGGAGCATTTATTGTTAGTATCATCATGTTAATGGGCATGATACTTTAAAACATTGTATGTTATTGCATCATGAAATACAAGATCACATCGAGGATAGTACCATTTGTCTCGATGGAAAGAAAATAGAACACTAACAAATCAATGGAAAAAGCTAATAGTGAATTACAAATATACATGGACCTATTTCTGTCACATTTTTCTATCATGATTATTGATCCCACTGATTTTGTTTCTCAACCTAAGGCCTATGTAAACATGGTCACAGTAACTTCCATCGGTCCACCCACACCCAATTTGTTGGATGTTACATTTACATCACAAGATTTTCCTTTGAACTACAAACCTTCACCTCTCTACATTCCCACTTGTGTCAGTGGTAGGATTGTGACAATAGTCTTGATTGACCCCACAAGCCCTGTGAATGTTATTACTGAAGAAACATTAGTATTGAATTCACTAGAAAAGGAAAAATATGAAAAAAAAAATCTACCATTCATACACATGATGGTATGAGTCTTAAATCCTATGGATTGATCACTTTGTCTATCCTGGTTGGACCTAGGGCTGTTGACACAATCTTTGACATCATCTTGGAGTCAAAATAATTCAGAGTGAAGATAGGCATTCCTTGCTTGGCTTCCATGAATGGGATCGCCTCTGTTATTCATAAGTGTTTAATTTTTTCCCACAAGGGTGTCATTCATGTAGTGCATGATACTGGATATTAGCCTTTGGTATCTCATGGTGGATATTCATTGGATCACTTTTGGCCCTCCTCAGTCATTCTGCTCCCTTTGAGAATGAACCTACTTTATAAAAAATATGTGAAGTATAGAAATTGGGGAAAAGGGGAGTCAAAGCTGACCCTTCCTGTAATAGGAAAATTAGTTGCCTCCTCTTCCTAAGAAGACAAGAAGGAGCCTGGACTAACGACTACTCCTCTGAAAGAGAAGGATAATTCCTCATCGACTCCCTCTCCCTCTTGAAAATGTAAAGAGAAGGCTATACTAACCACTCCTTCTTCCTCGAAGAAAAAGGAGAAGCCTACAATGGCTCCCTCTTCTTCTCGCAAAGGAAAAGAAAGGGAAAAATTTTCCCAGACTGCCCTGTCCTCTCCCCTTTCTTGGGAAGAGTATTGGTTGATTAGATCTCATGGCTACCCACTAAGTCTAATAATCCATCCTTAGTGTAGTCCCAATATTAGGATCACAGAACTCCCTCACGAATTTCCTTGACTGTGGTATTATTTATATGGTAGAAAGAGAGGTTCTCATAGAGAATTTAATTTGTGGCCTCCTACTTCTGCTCTTGAGTTGACTCCTCCTATCACTCCCCAACCTATTCCTCCTACTCCCATAAAAGAACCTATCCCTCCACCTAAGATGACCATAGTGGACGTTCCTATGGTTGAAGAAGAACCTCCTATCCCTTTGCAAGTTTGGCTTCTAACTCTAAGAGTTGTAGAAACTTCCTTACACATGACCACAACCAGTAGTGAAAGGCTCTCTTGGCTGAGAAGGATACCTCACAGCAAAAGGAGGAAGTAATGGCTACTCCTATTTTAGGACCTCCTACAACATCTTCTTCCTCCCTTCCTTCTATTTATCTTCAATCTAGTCTAGTTCTAGATATGGTTAATACTTTGGTTGTGTTTGTTGTGTTCTTTCTTCCTCCTCCTCTGAACCCTTAGCTTCATTTGTGGGGAGTTCATCTTCTCCAATGAAGAAAGAGGTGGAGGCTAGTCCTTCTAGTGATGGACATAAGAGGGGTCCACCTTCTTTGCAAGGTGATTTAGTGTTGACCTTTTATGTCCTTGTGACAGAACTAGTTTTGGCTTCTCCTGAGTCATTTTGTGAGCTTAGTGATGAACCTCATGCACAACCTGCCTCGTCTGCTAAGAATAGGCATGGTGCTCCTATGGGATCCATGTTTAATTCAATGGATGAGGTCTTGGTCTTATCGTTGATCTTCATGAAATTTCTAACATTTACTCTAGAAGAGCTCGGTGGAGAGGACCTCAAGGGTTCATCTTCCTTAACCCTTGTTGTGGAAGGGTTGGATATTCCTCCTCTTAACATGCCACCATTTTAGGTTCATCCTCCTTCCCCTTATGAGGTTTTATATTGGGAATCAGATGACTTCTTGGCTGATCAGTGTTAGGAGGAGGCCCCTTTTCTTGTTCTCGTGTGCATGTGTGTTTTGTGGTGTGTCCCCCCGTACTCATGCTATGTGTGTCTAGATGACCCTCATACCCCTATTGGTGCCTCAATACAGGTGTGGTTTTTGTGTCATAAACCTTCTATTTTTATCATCATTCTTCCATGTTTGTGTTTGACTTTCGATAAATTGGGGATGATGCAAAGCATTGGGGGAATTTAGGCTTCCCTTCCATGTTGACCCAATTTTTTATTTTTACCTTTTTTTTTATGTGCATTCATCCTAATCTGGTTGGGGATTCATGATCTTTCACCTTTCATTGTAGTTACCTATTATTATTATATGAGCTCAAATATATCTAATCCCGCTAAAACAGATCCCCTTGTGTCCTTTGTTTGTATTTTTCTTTTCTCTTTTTCTTTCTTTTTATTTTTCTATCTTCTTTTCTTGAGTTGTCCCTCCTATGTGTGACAACACTAATCTTTAACACTTCAATTTTTAGAAAATGAATTCGTTATCAATGAATCTTTTCTCAAAAGCCTTCACAATATTTACCTTAGAATCACATTCTCAACATGGAACCTTAATAGAACATGTTTCTTTCATCACGGGTTCGTAAAGAAAGGACTTGAAGACCTTCCTCCAAAGTGGGAACTACTTTTACTACCCCTCATGTGGGAGCATGTCCTTTCTTTGAAATTCCTTGATGAAGTGAACATATTTCAAAAGGATTCCTTGATTACGAGTCACTCTAAGATGAATGACTACTTTGAATTGTGTGTCCTTTGAGTGGACCCCCCTTCTCCTTCATGGTAGGTCCCCAAGGGACCCTTCTTTCAAAGCCTCTATTTTGAATGGAATCATTTCACATCTAGCCTGGGGGAAACTCAACTAGACTCATTCCATTTTCCCTTTCATGTCTAGCTTGGGGGCAGCCTAACTGGGCCTTTCTTTTCAAACAACGCATCCCTTGAGTGGACCCCTCTCCTTTTGAAGGGTTCCCAAGGGACCCCTTTGAAATTTTTTCTTAGTGATGGTCTGTGTGAATGACTACTTTTGGCATGTTCTATTTGTGGGTAGATGTGTCACTACTTCTTGACTCAGTAGAATCCATTTTCTCAGGTTCCTCGATGCGAGAAATCTTGGGGGATACCTCCCCTATAGGAATGAGAACCTATAGGGTGCTTCTTTGGTGTTCTTCATGCTTGATTTCATGGAGAATACGTCCCCTGGAGGACTGAGAACCTATAGGGAACTTCTTCGGTGTTCTCCATGCTTCAGTTCATGGAGAATACCTTCCCTATAGGACTAAGATCCTATAGGGTGCTTCCTTTGGTATTCTTCATGCTTGAGTTCATGGAGAATACCTTCCCTACAGGACTGAGAACTTGTAGTAAACTTCCTTGGGGCTTCCTTCATGTGATATATCTTGGGGGTTGCCTCCTTGCAGGTTCGCAGGCCTGTAAGGCACTTTGTTTTTCCAAATTCATAGTATTGAGTAGCTATGGAGTCCTTTTATTTTCCTACACCTTCAAATACGCCAGACCTAGTACTGCTTCCTTGATGGTTCAAGTATACTTTTGTAACTCTACTCTCTTCTTGATCTACTTTAATGAGCACTCATCTATACTCATGCTCACTAAAGTGGGGGGCAAATTTTTAAGTGTGAATATTCTTCCCCTATCCAAATACCTTTTTTTCCCTTATCCACTTTAGAAAACCAAGTTCGGAGGCTTAATTCCACTTAAGCTCACTATTGGCAGTCCATTTAGTGCCTGTTTTGAGCGTTGGTGGAGGCATTTCTGTTGGGGATGCCTGCATGGTGCACTTATGTCCTTGACAAATTCCTATGACTGAACCTATAGAGGTGTTACACCTCTCATTGGAAATGAAGTTGTAATGCTCCTTTCGGCCGACTGACCTTAATATGGTCATTTTTCTTCATTCTCTCTTCAAATTCACCCCTTCAACATTCAATCCAACTTCTTCTAGGCTATTGGAAACTTCAATCTTCCATAATCACACTGTTGCATTCACTTTCTCACTCACTTCAATAATCTAAGCATTTCTTTGTAGCTAAAGATTCACTTTAGCACTTCGGTAGAGCATGTTTGGGACCATGCCTTTGCAGCAGAGGCTTGATTTCCTCTCATTTCTCCCCCAAGTAGCCTTGAGTGATCTTGGTGGAGGCGGTAAGCTTCCCTCTGCTCTCCTCTATCACTTGGTTGAGTAGCATACTATTACTTTGTAGTGTTGGTGTTTTCTTTGTTACGTTATTTCTCTATCTCATTTCCTTGGTTGTCTGTGGAGGTGGAAACACCTAAACAAGGGTTTGATTAAAGGTAGGCCCCTATTCAACCACCCAACATTTTCCCTCTTTATGTATGCAAGAATATGTGCTCTTCGAAGGATCAACTGGAAAATGAATTCCTCGATGAGATCCTCCTTTCCCTTGTAACTCTTGCATTTCTAATTTACAACATTAGAGAATACTTTGTTTATTTGCTATTGTCATTCTGGCCCTTTAGTTAATCAACTAGGCCATTTGTCATTTTAGCAGGTTTGACCTTGTATCTGTTGTTGTCAAGACATATAGAGGCCAACACACTTTAGAGATTCCAGTGCACCATACTGTCATCCAAAGACCGCGCTTCCATCCTTAGACAGAGAGCTCCTTAAGATGTAGAGTTGAACCTGAAAAATGGCTTGCCTAGCCCTGCATTGAAACTCGAGATTGTAGAGTGGTTGTAGGACATCATAGTCATCATCATTCTCATCCTCATAACCCTAAACATTTCACTTAGCTAAGGTAACTTAGAGCAACCTCTCACATCTTGATGCTCTGTGACTTGGGGTCTTGCACACGGTTGTCCCCCTCTCTTACACACACACACACACGTATATATATACATATACATATACATATACATACATACACATATATATAGTTAGTGTTGGGAAAGTGAATAGACTAGTGAAATTAAATTTACTTAAAAGGAAAAACAACTATTTTGGAAACTGTGATAATGGAGCCGAGAAAGTTTCCCTTATCACTAAATTTTTTTTAGGCAATTACCTTTTAGAAAATTAATTTTCCATATTTACTTTAGAGTTATTCAAATATTTATCAAATAGAAATTAAATATGAATTCTCATTTTTTTAAGTCAAAGTTATTAATAACATGTTAAGAAGAAGTGTGCCTATAGTTCCTTCCATAACTAATAAAATATAATTAAAATAATAATTTCAAATATATAAAATAATCTAATAATAAATTCAAATAAATAATGTATTTTTAATATATTATATTATTAATTTAACATATTCTAATATTCTAATATATATACTATATAATACATATGTAACATATATAATATATAATATATAATTTCAACATCATATTATAATATTATAATATACATACAATATAATATGTAACATACAAAACATCTAATATATAATTTAATATATTATATAATAATAAAATAATTTAATATTTTAATTTTAAATTATGTAATATATTATATTTTTAATAATTAAATATATTTTTATTATATATTATATTAACATATATATTATATTAAATTAGCATCTAATATATTAAATTAATCTTGTTTTTATATCTCTCAAAACTAAAAATTATTAATCTAAATAATTTATACTTGATTTTAAATATTTATTTAATTGACCTAAATATATTTTAAAAATTAAACAATTTGAGTTATATCATTGATTGACTTGGGTATGTGTAGGATCATGATGGGCCAAAAAGTGGCGATATGATGGGTATGTGTAGGGTATGTGTCTATCAACTTTTTTTTACCAAAAATTGATGAAACAAAAATAATTTTTAAAGGAGATTCTTAGATTTCCACCAATATAAATTATGTTTTACTTTGAATTTCTTAAATAATTATTATTCTTTTTCTATTTTAATTCCAACAAAAGTGTTGATTAATAGGCTGATTGAAAAAAATCTATAACTTTCAAATTGTATCAAATTTTTTGAGTCTAAAACATGTTTCACATTATATGCTTTGCATACTATAGGATTGAATAAAAATGAATTTCATGAAGTTTATACCTATTTAAGGTGGTCAGACATACAAGTTTTTATATTTTCTAAAAGTTTTAATAAAAAATTCGTAATTAATTATTTACTTGGAAAAAAATTACAAAAAAAGTATGCATCACATTGGGACATGAGTCCTCTACCTATATCTAAAATATTATGAAAAAATATTATCATTTTATTGTGGTTAGGGTGGTTAGACAAAAACCTACTTCTTATTTTTTCCCTAGAATTTAAGTACTACTGCATTGAAATTTCAAATTGTCACCAAATAGATTTTTTTTAAATAAACCTAGTAGTCTAGAAACTACTCAATTTACTACAGATTATATTATTATATATTTTTGAAATAATATAGATAACTTATTCGAATTTTTATGTGAAGTTTCCTAACTTTGATTTTTCTAAATTTTATCACCGCTTAAGGGCCTATTTTTTCCATGATGATCCTACACATACCAACATATTGGATGCATTATGATATATGCTTATAATTAGAATTATATCGCAAGAGATAAACCTATCAATTATTATCTTTTGAGAATATTGTGGTTGATATGATAATGCTATTTATTTCTTTACTTGAATGATTATTTTATTGTCAAAATGTTGAGAAAAAACTACACTACGTAGAACAAGATAGTAAAAATAGGGTACATGTTTTTGTTGTTCAACAATACTAAAAACATTAAAAATTATAAAGTTCATATATTTGTGCTAGTAATTAGTTTTCCTTTAGTCTCCATACAAGTTATCAATAAAAACAAAAAAAATAATAGATTACATAATCCTATATTTGCACGAAGTGTGCTTATTATGGGTTGAACATCAAAACACTAAAATACATGAACTAAAACTATTCAACAATATATTTAATGCTTACTCTTATTATTAGTTCCTACTAGGAACTATAGGGGGGACTGGTAACTTAGACCGTGATTAATCTATCTACATTCAACCAATCAAAATGATTCCAATTTATTTGGACAAATTTATTTTTGACTAAGCCATGAAAATGGTTTTTAATGGGAATTTTGCTGGAGAATGTTTTGGCTAGCTCTGATTGGAGCTACAAATGTTTGAAAAGTGAATTTTTAACTACCAAGAGTAGAGAGTGCATGAATTCCAAAGTATATTCTGTAGACTGTTAGATGGCTTGAATAGTTGGTAATTAGGGTAGAAGTCATTGCATGCAAGACACATGTTTTTTTTCTAAACCAATTTTCTTCTATACTTTTTCTTTTGGCACTTTTAATAAAGGGTAATTTTTTCTAAGTGTATTCTCATGAGGAGAGGGAATGAATTTGTACAAAACATGCTAGCCTCATCTAGAAACCTAAATGGGGAATTTTATAGCAGGGAGAAGGAGCTATTAGAGTTCCTTTAGCTTTGGCACACAATATGACTGTCAAATTGCAGAGACTCAATATTATCCATCAGTTGCACTCTCTGTAATATGAGGGTTTTAATATTTTATGGAAAGGCCATATCAAATAGAATTGAAGAAGCCACCCATTCAACCACTGCAAAATATTACAAGCAAGGTTGCAACCATGTTATGTTTGAATTATATCTCTATAATTTTTGTTGCTTTAAATCTAAGATTCTTTAGTATCAAGCGTGCATTTCTATTTTATGCTTTTTTTTAGATCACGATAGATTTTTCCTAATAGATTTAGGAATAAAGTTTAGATTTAGAGATTTTGATACAACCTGAAAATTAGTTTCTTTTTTTTTTTTCAGTTTTAAACGATGGATTATTCTTTCTCTTGCTTAGCATTTTCTTCTTTCTCTGCTTATCATGTATGAATCTTTCTATGAGCTGTGTCATGGTATTTTCAACCATTTCTTTGATGGAATTTTTCAACTTTATTGTTGTGTAGGGTTTCATAGAAAAAGAGGCTTCTTGCTACAACAAAGGGTAATTATCATTAAACAGTTACAACTTTCTACCATTTGAATGTTTAATTCTAAACTAATTTCCAAAAGGATAAGACAGAAAGGAGCCACTAATTTGAACTTATTTCTTGCAAATTAAATTCTTGTTACACCTAGCTAGGTATACTTTCCTCTCTTTGTTTTTTTCTCCACAACCAAAATGCAAAGAAGAGTTATAGTTTGTATTGTGTATGTGATAGTCATTGGACCTGGTAGTCATGAATTTTTCATGAGTATTTTGGTGTCTCTATATGTCATGGTCTCTTGACTTTTAACTTTCCTTCTTTCATATCTATAATCTATTTTATTGATTTTTCATTCTTAATTTATGTTTGGTGAAGATATTCAGGGCTTTATCTAGTGATAATTGATCAACATTTAGAAGATTATTCTTAAGATCAAAAAATAAGAGTATCTTGAATTACTTTTACCTAATTGTGCTTGGTTTGTATAGCCAAAATTCCTTTGCTAATAACTTTTGTTACCTTATTACCTCCACTTGACTTCTCTTTGTTTCATAAATTTTGACAAATGAGTCCTTGTTTCCTATCATATGATTGGAGCATCCTAGGTTAGGAAACCAAGCATCATCTTGAGATTTATTTTTCATATGATAAGAAAAAAAACTATTAGATCTTGAATGCCCTCCTTCCTTAGGGCTGAAATTTTCTCTTTTATTTTGTGGCAACTCTACTTGATTCTAGACTCCCTCTCAAAATTACAAAAATATGTCATGCAATAATGTCATTGTATATGCCTCTTATCTAAATTTCCAAGAACATGAACTCAACCTCTTCCTCCATGGATTATTCCTCTTCCTTTTGAATAAGATGATATTTCCTTCTCTCTCTTGCATATTTTCATTGATGCCACTGCCTTCTCCAATTTAAGTCTTAGTTGTAATTTTTTTTATAAACTTTCTAGAGCTCTATTCAATCTACTTACATGATATGAAAATAATCCCATGATCTAGTCTAGCATTAGTGTCATTAAATTTCTACTTTATTCTATTGCAATAACCATTGAATTCTATTTTATTGGTAAGGATCTAAGTCAGTTTTCATAAATTACCTAGTCTATAATGGTCTCTCCATTTTTTCTCAACTATTTAACATTATCTTCCCATTTTCCTTTGTTTGAAGATTCACAAATTCTCTCACATATTTCTACCTTGGTAAGAAGACTTCAAAGTTCCCAAAGCATCCTTTGCATTTTCTCTTGTGTGAATTTTGCAAAAAATGCTAGCATGTAGGGCACTTTAGATTAACAACATGCATAATAAATTCCTCTTCTTTGTCTCTTTCTTTTCATTCCTCTCTTGTGTTGTTAATGCATTCCAGTCTTGAGGATCTACATATCCAACTAGTCCCTAAATCCCTATGTTCTAGGTATCACTCACATAATTCTCTAGAATTAAATTTGGAATATGGGTTTATACAAAACAACAATACTATTTTAACATTTCTATAGTTTTGAAATTTTGTATAGAAAATCACAAAAAAAAATGGCATTTTATAAAGATATATGGCACTGGCACTTTAGCCCTACTAGTCTAATATGTTGTCAACTAGCTTGTATTTTTTGACATTTTTTTTTCCTTTCTGAAGAAATCTGCCATAGTCTTAGACTTTTTTTGGCTATGATTTCTTCATAGAACTTCCCAAATATTAGTAGTCTCTCTACAACTTTGTAATATTTTTTCATTATATATACCAGATGATTTTCTTTATCAAAGGAATTGTTTCTTTTAACAAAGGAATTGCCAATGCTACTTAGTTTTCATTGTTTAGTTTCTTTGGTGAAGTGATTTAGTGATTTATCTAGTAATGAGTGGCTACGAGTTTAACTAAATGTGAGGTAAAAAAATATCTCTTTGGACCTTTATTATTCCTTGGTTTACTTATAGAACTGACGCTTAACAAATTATGTTTTCATTTTTCCATGGGAACTAAAGGAAAATGACAATCCCATTTCTTTTCTTGCATCCAAGTTTATAATGGATAGCCCTTATATGGTAGATTGATTTTTGACTAGTCAGAAATAGGACATTGTAAGTACATACAATCATATCTAACTTTTTTCTTTTTTTAGGGCATTGTATTGAATTTTCATCTTTGTTATTTGTAGGGTGTTTTGAAGTGTATGAAGGAAAATAACCACTTGGTCACATGTACAATTTTGGAAACATTGATAATGCTCTTGGTAAAATGATATGATGAAGAAAAACACTCATTATAATATTTATTTGTATTGTTTCCACATTAGAATTAGTTGAAGGAATGTATTTTTTATTGAGGATCATCATTTTAATAATATGATTCAGTTCTATGAAAAATAAAATTATCATCTTCTATTAACATTATTCCTACACATGTATTCTTTTGGAATTTCCAATTTAAACCAAGTCAAATAAGATTTTCACATCAAAGTTCTTATGTGAAAATTATATTACACAAGTGGATAGAGGTAGATGAATTGAACCAAGAATGTGATAAAAAGGAAGTTAAGAATTGTTAACAAATCTATTTTGGTTTGGATTTTTTTATTGTTTCAAATATATTCTGAATCATTTTGAACACTCTAGATCTCCTATTTTTTTGGCCTTTGGATTAGATTGAATTTTTCAAATTTGGCAACTATGGTATCTGTTATGAAATATTCTCCTTGTATTTGCACCATAATTTGACAAGAAAAGAAAAAAATTATTAGTTTTGGGATCAAATAGAAGAGATAAAATATCTAAAGCCTTAACTCATTTTTTATTTGACAATATTAACTACAAATATTAATAAAATCTATTGTGTTAATCAAGGTTTCTTCTTCTTAGATATTGTCAATATGGCACAACTCCAATGAAATATAGGAACTATTTTAGAGTTTAATGATATACAAAAAAATGTGTTCTATGCCATGGCAGAGGTTACTTCTCTTGTAGAGGAGGCTATCTCTAGTCATTTGTAGCCTACTCCTAGTACTATGAAACAACCTACCATTAGGAATATGCAGAGGACTAATTCTAAAGAGCAGATTTTTAAATATGGCAACACAATATTTCAATACTCAATGCATACAAAAAAATCAATAAAAAAATGATTCTTACACACTTTGATAGGAACTTCACTGCTCTTCAGGTCTTGTTTAAATTTATTTCTCTAAAGTACATATCATTATTTAGAAATTTATTAAATATAAACAATAAATAGTATATAAACTAATTAAACACATATTGGAATACACATTATAAGAATACTTCATGGGTCAAATGAAAAATGATTCTAATGGAAAATATGGAATAACATATTTTCCTTCAAAAAATTCATATCCTCATATAATATAATATAAAATTATACTATATATAAGTAAGAAACACAATTTTAATTTTTAATTTTTTTTAAAAATGAAATACAATGAATCAATGTTACCATAGTAAAATACAAAAATAAAATATAATTATTAGATTAGAATTAACTAAAATAACTACTAGTATCATAATGAAAATCACAAATTATATATTATTTTTAAATAAAGAAGATATTATTAAAAAATAGTATATTGTGAGAAAATTGACATGAACAAATAAAGAAAGAAAACTTTCTTGTTAATAGAGTAGATTGAGTTGTTAAAAAAAAATTCAATTTCAATAAAAGAATCCTAGAGAAAGAGGACGTAATAAATGAGAAGAAACTACCATGCCACCAACACCAACTAGATAATAACTATTATAGTAGGGAAAAAGGGAAGATCCAAATAGGAATCATGAAGAAACCAATAACCAATAAAAATTAAATTAGGAATCATTACGTACAAAGAGAGATATTAGATACAAATACTCCGCCAAAAATATTCAAAGAATAGATCCCTTCAAAGAGATTTGAGCTTCCTATTGACCTTCTCAATATAAATTATTATAATTCCTAATCAATTTAACTTCAAGGTCCTATTAACACCTTGTTAGGTAATTTTAGTTACGTAATTTAATTTACCTATCTTATGATAACATACATTTTTTTTTTCATGCCAATCTTCATTCTACCTTGAATTATCTTTCTTATTTATTGGGTGGCTATTAATATAGTTAGAATGTATATGCTATCAAAGTGATTGTGACACTTTAATTGTTCTTTTGTTTTATATACGAAAGGAATCAAGTAGCCCCCTATAAAATGTAGTGTGCATGTTAAACACTTTTCATGTGATCAATGACACTGACCCAACATGCCCTCCAGTACCACATGGATAGAGGGGAGAATATACCTTGTGACCTCTTGCCTACAATAGGATACTTTAGGAAATTGAGCTAGGCCCTCTACCCCATTATTTAGTCTCTTGGATAAAATTGTAGATATCTTATTTTCTTTAATAAATGAGTATAATATCCTATTTTATATTTGAATAATTTAGAAAATTAGAAGAGTGTGAAAAAAGTGCAAAATGTAGACAAATATTTATCGTGGATTTATGTTGTAGGTAGCTATTTAAAGATTGTTGGAGACAATATAATCTCACTATTTCATCTAGAGAATTTGATAAGTTAATATTTATCATATGTTTCATCTGAATTAGTGAAAGGAACCAAGGTATGCAAAAAAATTCCTAAAAATGGTCTAATGAGGAAATATGTACATTTGTAATTCTTTTATAGTTATACTAAGAGATGCACAACGAATAAATTAATAAAAAAATGTCACATGCAAGTATAAATTCTCACAACACAAGATATACATGGGGAATCCTTTTCATGCTAAAAACCCCAAACTTGAAAAGCTACAAAATGTGTTATGAAATGAATGGTGATTACAACACAATTGTGATATAAGTTATTCTAACATTATACACAAATGTTGAATTTGAGAGAAATATAATATATTCAATAAAACCATACATAACTACACCCACAATCACCTTATTTAAAGAGAAATACAAGAATGGAGGAAGAACCATGAGCAAGAAATAAGGAATGGGTTTCCAAATTCATATGGCACACTTTCAAAATATATATTTTACTTCTATGATACATTTTTAATTATTCCTTACCCCCTTCAATGCATCCATCCTTGGGTGCTCATAATTTTCCCCAAATATGTATGATAGATGTTTTTTATTGTCATAGAGTTTGTCATATATGAAAAATATTATAGCGATAAGAGAATCTATCATAGCTGACTAATAATAAAAAATGCAAGTCTTAGATTCTCTTACAACCTATCATAGGTAAAACTTGGATGCCCAATTTCCCATGCAAATTTTGTAAAGAACACTTCTCCAAATCATTATAGAATATGGCTCCTACAAGTCATAACTTCGTCTTAAGAATCTGTCATAAAATTGTCATAGGAATCCCTCAGATATGCTAACATAGATCAAGGAATATCTTCCCAAAGTGGGATGCATGTATTTCCTAATGGGTACCAAAACATCCTTGTCACATTCCATCTCACCTTCGAACATTTTGATAACTCAATTTGTGCCATGTCATATTACATGACAAATAAAAATGAGAAAAAAATTAGAACATAAGCATAATTAAGTTTAAGCTAATGCTAGGAAATTACTAAATTTGAGGATCCTTAGTTCCAAACATTATCCCACTTGTTGAATAATTTTTAAGAGTTAATTTAACCAAGTAATCAACTGTTAGGGGTGAAAAGGCCCATAGAATCTAAAAACCATTTGGTTTCATCAAGGAATCTACAACATTTCGTAAAGTATCAACTATTTCAATCTAAACCTTACCCTCTTCCCCCATTTCATGGACAAATGGAAAAAATATAAATATTATTTTTTTTAGCATGGAAGGTTGGATTATTTAATAATAAAATAACACTACCAATGTCACTTCAAATAGTAATCATGCCTACATCAAGCCCAACATCTGAACATGATCTCCAAAGAAAAATGGCTTCTTTATAAGTATAAGTATCTACCTTATAATTTGCTTCTATAGTGCACAAAGCTATTATAACTTGTTGCTTACTCTTCCAACTAATAGAACCACTAAACATAGTAAGCATGTAAGCACTAGTGGATTTTTTTTTTATTAATTTCACCTTCCAAATTTGAATTCATAAATCCATGAATACAAATTTGTAGCATAAAAAATTATCACCCTTGACAATTTCACACTAGGTTTTTCTCTCCCTTATGTGCTTGGACCTAATTATTGTTGGGATAAGGTGTCATTAACCTTGTAAATCCCACTATTGTATTTATTCCTTTTATTATTTGTTATTAGTAATTACCCATAATGAGTTGTACAATTTTCACCAGCAGTGGTAAAAATTATTTATAGTCCACAATAAATTTCAAAGCTACCGATAGTAATTATGGAGTGAATTTTACTATTGGAAAATGTAAAAAGTCATGGTAAAATAAGCTAGGCATTTCCTCTTGGAGAATCAGTTATTTTTGGCATGTATTCAACAAACTTCATAATTTTTGGTGGGTGCATGTAAAGAATCTATAACAGCTAGAAGTTGTCATAAGATTCTATGACACTATGTCACATATGATGGATATGGTTGTTGTGTATTTTCTTTGTTTATCCCTAGGTACCCATATTGGGTTGCATGCATGTGGAATTATTTATGATAGTTATGACATGTCATAAGATGTTGTAAGTTTCCATACTTGGATATAGGTTTCCAACTTTGGAAGGGTCTTTTTGACACTTGTACATTGCATGTTGATGCCACTTTGATGCTTGCATGTGGGAGAGAGAAAGTGGAAACCTAGGCCTTGTTGGAGACATTTTCTAGAAGTATTTTCCATGTATTTTTTGTTGCATAACAATTTTATAGTTATCTAGGCTCTACCATAGTGAAGTTTGAAAGATAGAGGAAGTGAATGTATCTGTAATATCCTTTTGTGAAGATAATACAGCTTGGCCTCTTTTTTTGGTGGATTTTTTTACCCAAAAGGGGTTTCTCCATGTTAAATACTATGTTGTGTACTTAGTTCTAATTATGGTATATTTCTATATTATGGGTTTATATTTTATGTTACAATTTCAATTGATAATACACACTTAAAAGATTGCAGAAATTTATCTTAAATCAGATTTCCATTGAAGTAGTGTTTCTTTCATTTCTAACATATGGTATTAGATCCTAGCCAAATTTGGCTCTTAAGGGGTAGTGTGGAAACTTGTTCAAGCTTGAAGCCACTTGTGCCATAAAAAAATGGCCGTTTGACATTTTCATTGTTTTTTAGGTCTTTCTTCATGATGCTTGTTCCATTTTTCTTTTATTTAATGTTGTAATGTGACTTAAACATTCACATTCGGTCCTTAAAATTCAAATTATGGAATCTTGTGAAGGTGTTGTTGTTAGTGTAATTAATCTTTAATTACACTTACATAACTTTACTTAGGCATTATTTATTTCCTAGGTTAATTAATTCTCATCTTTATCTTTTAAGCTATCGTGTTGCTCAAGATAACATTAGGGTTATGCATCTTTTCTTTTATAAAGAAAATCATTATCTTGTAATTATTGAATTCTCGAATAATAATGTTGCACATCTTTTTGCAATATCTCTGCCTTTTCTGATTTTTCTCCTTTGTGGAAGGTCTTTTCATTTTTGCAAATCTGATCTTGGTTTCTAACATGGTATCAGAGCCTTGATTTGCAACCCCTTCTTAGATTTTTGAGAAAATCAAATTATAGGGTTCATTCGGGATTCCTCGAGGGTATCATGCCTTGAGTTCATTCATGAGGTGTTTTGGATCAGATCAAGCTTCACCATTGGATTTAGAGTGCTGGAAAAGGTCAGGATTGACTTTTGTTTTGTAGATTTTGGTCATCATTTGCTAGATCTTTGAGGGTTTCAGGCTAGGAGGTTTTTTTGAAGTTCTAGAGGTAGCTGATTTTTTGGAGCAGTTTGAGAAAAAACGAAGGTCACCATTGCATTCACAGTGGCCAAAAACCCAAAGAACGCCCTTCATTTTGTCAATTTTTGAGCAGTTGGTTTGGAAGGAAAAAAAATTCTTGGGGGGTCGTATGGCCTCCCCAGCAGGCCTTTCGATGCACGAAAATTGAAAAAAATTAAATAACTAAGCTTTCTCAATTTCTGTACCGACACCTCTAGTACACAAGGATTCCACCACTTGGCGGCCACCCATCCACCACTGCCACTGACCTCCACCGCTGGTCTGCCATCGAGCCCCTCCGCCAGCCCTTGAGGGCTCCAGACACAGCAGCCGGTCCCATGGGGGGCTAGGCGCTATGCACCCAGCCCCCAGTTGGCTCCCTCCAGCCAGCTGTAGGTCCTATTGAGGACCAGGAGCATAGTGATCCGGACTAGGCATAGGGAATATTTTGATTTGTTGGAGCATATTCTGGCTAGATTCCCTCCACATATTTCGGTGAGACAATGGAATATTTCGGCTTGTCAGAGAATATTTCGTCACCATCAAATTTTTTTGGGAAGGGGGCTTTTGTTGGGCCGACGGCCAGATGGCCGTCAAATTTTTTCTTGTGACTCACTGACGTCAGCATGACGTCATCGGCCCTATGGCCTCTTTGCCCCCTCCTAGCCCTAATTTTTCCTAAAGGAGCAGTTTTTTTCTTTTGGTCATAACTTGGGCATATGGTATCGAAATCAGGCAAACGAGATATCACCAGAAATCTAGTTCTGAGCAATTTCTATTGGTGTTGTTTATTTTTCAGTATTATACTATTTATCTACATTTATTTCTATTTGAAGTCAGATGTGTATTTTGGACTTCCGAGCTCATAAATTTTTGCCACGATCTCTAATTTTCGTCTTCTTTGCAGCGTTGGAAAGGTATTTAGGAGCTCTTTGTTGCTATCCATGTACTTTTTTCTGTATCTATCCCAAGTTTATCATTATTCCATATTTGTCCTGATGTGTGTTTTTGAGATTACTTTGATGTTTTGGGAGTTGGAAAGGTTAAACTTGCTTATTTGTACTTCATTTCAATACCACATCATCTTATTTTCTATTTATGCATGTTTAGGATTATCTCCTTTTACAATCGTTAGGTTATTGTAATAAATGAACTATGATAAAGTTCCATTTAGGGGGGTTTCTCGCATAATAAATTTGATTAGAGTGTAGTTTTCACTTTGATCTCCATATCCATTTTGATTTGATGATAGCTCACATGGGTTATTTGGTCTCCTAGTTTCTTTTAGCCATATTTTTTCTATTGCTTGACACATATCGGATTCTTCATTTCACACTTCAGTTGAGAGTTCATGTTTCCTGATCCATATTGGTTCAGATTCTTCTTAGTTTAAGGTCCATGGTTTTATGGTTATTGTTCCAAAGTCCATTTTTGGTACTCCTTCCCATGGAAGAGTTTCAATCATAGTTTGGCATCAACATCGAGATACATGACTTCCAGACTTCTATATTTTGTCATCATTTCATCTACTGTTGCTTCACAGATTCTAGGGTTGTTCCAGTTTGTGAGTTTTCCAGTGTTTCGGGCTAGAATTTTGACGTTTCAAATTCCATCAAAATTCTGACGCAAAAATAGCAACAAACAACCATCAAAATTCTGATGAGTCGTCATCAAAAAATGGGTCAAAATCTACCAGTGCATCGGGTCTGCTGTCACTTTATGATTTTGGTTTTGGTTTCTTGTAGACAGAAGCATCTTTCCTTGCTTGTCGGATTGTGGTTCTATTGTTACTCCACAGTGTTCTTCCAATGCTTCTTTGCAGTAGTCATCTCATTGTAGGGGGGTTTTGTCCCACTGGGTTTTCCTTCTCTACCTCATTATTGCATTTATACTTGGGTACCTTATTAGGCCTTGTTGTTGGGACCCATTCATGCTTTCTTTTATTCATCTTAGTTTTAGGTGCATGCTTTGTTAGTCTCCCTAAGTTTCACTTATGGGGGGGTGTTAGTGTAATTAATATTTATTTACACTTGCATAACTTTACTTAGGCATTATTTATTTCCTAGGTTAATTAATTCTCATCTTTATATTTTGAGCTATCTTGTTGCTCAAGATAAGATTAGGGTTATGCATCTTTTCTTTTATAAAGAAAATCATTATCTTGTAATTATTGAATTCTCAAATAATAATGTTGCACATCATTTTGCAATATCTCTACCTTTTCTAATTTTTCTCTTTTGTGGAAGGTCTTTTCAGTTTTGCAAATCAGATCTTGGTTTCTAATAGTTGTGAGGTGTTGTAAAATATTTCTACATCTTTCTAGACTCTATTCATTACAATTCACTTAAAAATCACCTTTTCATCACTTATCAAGTCTTATTTTGAAGTGTTGTAAAGTCCTGTAACAAGATTTCACACTTTTCTAGGCTTAATTTGACTATATTACACCTTTCTTATGCTTTATTTGACCCATTTATGCACTCATAAGGCTTAATTAAGTTTTTTTTAATGTAAACCCGACAAACAACATCAAATGCAAGATAATTCCCAACACCCACTTTCAAGTCCAAGGTGGCATCCATTCACCATGGGTGGTGAATGAGTCCCTCTTGGCTCAAAATTCAAAATATTTAAAATTTTCTTTCACTTTTTTATTCAAAATTACCTTATGTCAGCTTGTGGTGAGGTATCACCAGGTTACTAAGCCACAAGTATGTATAAATAGGTGTTTTCCTCTGCATTTTACATCCCCTAATTCATTCAAGCAATTTTTTCATTCAATTAGCATTTGAGCACTTTGCATCATTTAATCAAGCACCAATCTAGTATATTGGAGCAACCATTGATATATCTTCATATTTGTTTAACAAGGTTGGTGATTTTAGGAAATTTTCATGTTGTTCGTTCATCTTTCTTTGTTCATTTCATTCCATTTCTTCATTAAGGGTTTGATTACCAAAGTGGGATTTGAGTAAGGAAAATCCCTATAACCTAACCCTTAACCATTTTCCCCCTTTTACATGTGTTTTTGCAGACGTGTGTATGCAAATTTATCAAGCAATTAGGTGTTGAAAGGTGTTCAACTAGTCAACAAAGTATTTTAGGTCAACTACAACCTATTTCAAGCTTGGAGACAACCTATAGTCCACTTTCTATAGATTTGACTCCATCAACCCAACAAAAAGAAAAACACAGATCTGGTGCTATAGAACTGATCCTTGATTTCACAGAATTTTGGGAGAGGAATGATTCACTATCAATAGCAAATGAGTCCCACCTTAAGGCAAGAAAACTATATTTTTTTCATATTTTGAATCCTAACACTTAGAAACCTTTTTCCATAAGTTTTCATCAGAAGCGGGATAGATTTGCCATCAGTGATGAATGAGTCCCATTGGTGATTTTCAATGATTTTTGTTAGCATTCAAGACAATCTAGATTCTTCATTCCTTGCCTAGGTGCACTTTGATTCAACCTTATTTCCTATTTTGCATTTTTTCATATTTATTTCATGCTTGCATATCACATTATGTTTTCAAACATTGCTCATTTATTTAGTTTTGCATTCATAATTAGTCAATTTCATAGCTTAGTTGTATTTAGATCATGTGATTTATCCTTAATAACATCATACACATCTTAATTTAAGTGAACCACATTGATTTTTATTTGCATACTAAATTAATTGCATTATCTTTTGCATCCTAGGGTTTCTTAAAATTGCATTAGTAAAAGACTCAATTAGATTTCATTTTTGCATATCATATCATTCAAAAATGAAAAATTTGCATCTGCATCCTTAGTTTGCATCTAAAAGGCATTAAAATCACTTTTAATTTTCTTTAAAACACAAAAAAAATATCATACTTGGACTCATTCGCCACCCTAGCTGAATCAGTCCACCTGCACATTTTATACAACATTTCAGGCATTTTCTAGGTATTTCTAGCATTTTAGTTTTTCTAGTTACTTTTTGGTATAATTTTCAGATTTGCTATTTTCTTCTATTTTTGCATCTTAGTTTACTTGCATTCATTGTCATCATGGCATTTTCCTTTAATAAGTTTTGGAATTCGCTAAAATACTTGGTATACATGTCCAATTGTGCCTTTGGTTGTGACCCTAATGCCCTTGAGCTTCCTCATGATTGTCCTCCTCATGATGTATGCATCATTGGAGTAGACGATGATAGCATGAACAAGTTCTTAAATGAATTTCTTGATAACCTTGAAGACAATGTAACCTTTTACCCATCCACGAAACCACCAAATATTCCTACGGTTGCACCTCCTGATCACTTTGGATACCTACATTACGGAACTCAAGTAGGACCTAAGATCCCTCCATCAAGTGGACCTAGTTCCTCTCAACAAACACATCCTCAACCATTTTATGATCAAAAAGTCATAAACACTCCCATTAACCTTGAAGAAACATATGGAAAAGGATTTAATATCCTAAGTAAACAAGGTTGTGACACAACACATGAGCATAAGATTCACCAAATCCTTGAAAAAAATCCAATAGAAGAAAAAAAAACATGATTAGGCTATCAAGATCCTCCTCATACTGATAAACCTCCTTTTGAATATTGGAGACTTAGAGATGATGGTACACTGATCTTTGATTCTCCTCCTAAATTGAACATTCTCCTTCCACGTGAACAACTATTACCTGATTTTGATGAAAAGGATGCTACGATCCCGAAGGGTCCTCTACCTCCTACCATTCATGAAAAACGAGAATCTAGCAAATGAAAACGACCATAAAATTTGAAAAAGCTCAAGTTTCCTACTCATCCTCCACCTTAATGTGAAAGGAGACTTGAGTTTCTTATATTTATAGATGCCTTTTACTCTTACCACATATAAATAGGTTGGTCATCCATTGTAATACCCCTCATACTATCTAGACTTATTGTTTTACGTGCTTTGCTTGGATACTATGATGATACTGTATTGTTGATGTGGTTAGTCAGATACTACGGTGATACTGTTATTGTTTGATATGGTTAGTTTAGATGCTAGACGATGTTATTTCATTTTGGACATGATTACTTTATATGGCATTATGGTTGATTATATCTGTTAATTTTATGAATTGTGATATGATGCAATGATTTAAATTAATATGTTAGGAGGTGATTGTTAGTTAGAAATGTAATTCTTTGATTATGCTATTATTGTTAGAATAGGTGTGACGAAGGACAATATAGCATCACTCGTTCGCGAGTGCCCTGTTATGTTGCAATTCCTTCTCACAATGCAGTAACTTGATTTAATGCTTTGATATATATATGTTTATATGCACATGTACACAACTTCGTTTGTATGCAGGATTGCAGGTATAAGTCTCGATTCCACCTGCTTCGGCAGGACAGGGCGAGCACCAAATAACCCAACGGATAAATGTTGATACAGAGGTGACGATGAAGTCCTCCCGTTCCATGATGTCAGGTTGTCTCATTTGTTGGTATAGTCGATGTTGTGTAATTGTCGTTAATTGTCTGTTGTGTTATGGGTTTTGTCTTAGTTTATTTTATGAGGGCATTTTCAGTTATGTCTAGTCTTTATGTTTGAAATAAATTATTTATTTTAATGTTGGAGTAAATGGTATTTAAATACTTAAATAATTTAATTATTTTTGAAAATCTTACATTTCAATTAAATAATAATTAAATAATAAATCTGTTTAAATTATTTTAATTAATTAAATTTGGTGGTGGATAATTATGTGAATAATTTATTTAAATTAAATATATAATGAAAATCTTACATTGCGTACAGCCGCGGCCGGCCCATAATGGCCGACGGCCATGGTAATGGCCTTGCAGTGTTTTAAATTTATTTTATTGTTTTTTTTATATTTATTTTAAATATATGTATATATATAAATATATATATATATATATATATATATATATATATATATATATTTTCATATCTATGTATATATATATATATTTATTTATATATATATATATATAAAATTATTTTTTTATTTATAATACATTTATTTTAGAGGTAAAAAGCAAAAATGAAATAAATAGAATAAAGTTTATAATTATTTATATTATTTATTCAAATGAGATTATGATGATTATTTAATTTTGGTGAAATTTATTATATGGTCTAAATGTAACTTTTTAGGTGGGATTTCTTTTATATTTAATTTTGTTCTTATTAGGTAAATTGTATATATTGAAATTTGTTAACGTGTATTATTCTTTGTTTTAAATAATCTTGATAGACAAGCATTAGCTTTTAATTGTGTCTGTAGAACTTGTTGAAATAGTTGAAATTACTTGTATAAATGGTTCGGAACGAACGGATTAGTACAACCTTGTGAATGTGATGTGAGTTTTCCTTTTTCTGTTGTAGTTTCCTCGTTCAGTGTCGTCGATGTGGGAGCCATATTGGTCTGTGAAATTCTGTTTCCAGTGGCTTGTGAATTTAAATGTTAATTTCTCGTGTTTATGCTTTTGAGCGTTATTAAGGTTATGTTAGGAAGGGTTGGACGGGTTTTGAAATTTGATGGTTATTTGTAGGTGCGAGATGGGTAATACCTCGTGTATTGGATTTTGGTTATAGGACTTATGGTGTTAGTCCAACCCTTGCCTGTTTTGAGTTTTGTTAGGGGTCATAGGTGGGAGAGTGGCTCTTCGTGGGCGCCGGCGCCTCGGATGAGGAAGGGCCAGGATAACCCTCGAAGAGTAGTAAACAAGTGATAACCTAAACAATAGATTTAGGGGGTTGGGTAGTTTAAAACACAAGATAATAAAACTTTGGATTCCTCGGCTATGCATTAGGGCTACCTTAGACTAGTGATAGACTGAGAAGGCCGTGGTCGGCATAGTCATAGTCTTGTTCACGAGAGACTATTGGCTCCGCATTAGCTACCCTATGGTGCCCCTCAGTTAGAGGAAGGGCCAGGATATCCGTAGATGGGTGCCGGCGCCTCAGTTGGAGGAAGGGCCAGGAAATCCCATGAGGGCTATGCGATGACACTCTCCACTTGACACCCTTGTGCTTTGTTATTGTTGTCTCTGGATGTTATCTCCTTATGATTTTTCTTTGACTTCTTGTGATTTGATTCATGATTGTTAAGTGTTAGTACTTCATGTTATCGTAATGAGTTTCTGGTTTTATTTGTTATGTGATTTGAGTACGTTGATGGTTTTGCATTGCATACTTGGGTTGTACTTGTTTGTATCAAGTTGTGGTCGAGTCGGTTGACATTCATGGTCGGGTTCACTTCCTCGTCACCTCTGAGCACGGGGGGTGAGTTACTTCGTAATTCACATGGTTGGGTGGAACGTGCTCCGTACCCGTTGGGTTCCCCATCAGCGTCTTGTCATCTCAACTTTCCGCAGTGCAGATGTTCCAGTGATCAGTTGTACTTCATGTTCATTATTTTGTATCAATCCCCATGTTGGGAAGTTCAATGTAATTTATGTATCAAAGAAAATTGTAAAGTAATATTATTTCAATGATGTAATAGTTAGGTTTAAACTGGATCTTGTTAAAAGATTTATCATGGATGTAATTATGCGATGTTGTCATACTCGCATCATGGCTATCAGTTGTACCTTTGCATATGGATTGAATGGTTATGTTGTTTTCATTATCTTTATGTTGTGTTGTGGTTGCAATGTAACCTCGCATGCCCCAGAGAACCAAGTGTATTAATGTTATGTGTTATGCTATGTGATTATGGTTTAATGTTGTTACATGTTACTTTTATTATTTAAAAAATAAAAAATAAAAAAAATTATTCGTGTTATGTGTGTGTTCTCTGGGGTTTGCACGACGGGCGTTACAACTTGGTATCAGAGCCAGGTTGCAAACACTAGGGTCTTTGGGTAGTGTAGTCCATTAGGTTACCGTTTGTGCAACTCTTGTGCTCATGTGGTACTTTATCTTGTGGCGCAGAACTATGCCTCGAGGTAGAGGACGTGGCCGTGCAAGAGGTCGTGGTGCCGGTCGTAGAGCAAATCGGCGAAGCCCCTCAGTTCCTAGCTCCCATGGTTCTGAGCATGAGGAACATCAGAGTCATCACAACATTCCATCAGGTGGCCAGAATCTGGCACATCCTGGTCTTGACGGTCAGTTACAGCATATTCTTGGTGAGATCCTTGACCGATTAGGACCCAGGCCAGATGAGGTACACCAGGTGGAGAGGGAGAGAGAGAGGTCTCCGAGACGTAGGGATACGGATGTGGTTCCAGATGCAGTCGTAGCAGGCCATATGAGAGATCTGATGAGGGCACACCCTCCTACTTTTGATGGTTCTGAAGGAGGTCTTGAGGCTGAGACCTGGTTAATTGGCTTAGACCGTTGCTTCACCATGCACCCCTACGGTAGCAATACCAAGGCTCGGTGCGCAGTTATGCACTTGCGAGGCTTCGCGTCTACTTGGTGGCGTCTTGAGGAACAGAAACTGCACCTTGATCTTAGTATGGTTACTTGGGAGTTGTTCCTAGACAGGTTCAGAGCTCGTTTCCTCTCAGTTCACTGGAGGCAACGCAAGGCTGACGAGTTTCATGATCTCAAGCAATTGTCTATGTCAGTGGAGCAGTATGAGAGGCGCTTCTATGAGTTGAAGCAATATGCAGGGATTAGCCACGATGAGGGCATGTTAGTGCAGCATTTTGTTCGAGGCTTGAATGGCCGCATCAGTGGTGGTGTACGAGTCTTCGAGCCAAAGACGATGGAAATGGCAGTTGAGAAGGCTCGCTTAGTGGAGGAGAATTTGGCCATGGCTTTGGGTGGTCACATTGGAGTGCAGATTGGTAGTGCACCTACACCTGACTTTAGCACTCATGGAGGTCAGTCGCAGGGAGCAGGAGCTTCTAGGAACATGAACCCACCTTCTAAAGGGGGTCAGCAACGTCAGCAGCAGCAGCATCAACAACAACAATCACAGTCGAAGCATGAAAACTTTCAATCTCAGCAAGGTGGCAATTCGCAGTTTCGTAGGGATCGGAACAGGATCAGGCACCAAATTCGACAGGAACGTTTTGCTCAGCCTGCACCTAGTTTTCAGTCAGCGCCGAGTCGAGCAAGCTATCAACAATCCAATGCTCCATCCGAGGGTAGAGGATTTGGCCGAGGTACTGGTTGCTACTCATGTGGGCAACAAGGGCATATCGCTAGAGTGTGTCCATAGAAGAGCACTTCTGGTTTTTATCAGAGACCTGCCGCTTCTGAGCCGACGGTGGGTGATGCAGGTAGATCTCATCAAGTGTTTTCCGTTGTCGACAATCGCCAGGGTGGATACCAGGATGCAGGTGCAGAGGCTTCTGGTAGAGGACGAAGTTCTGGCTTCGGAGCTCGCGAGTGAGCTCGAAAGGGTTCGATGGTGTCCTAAACGTTGTGATCTTGGCGTCATGGGAGGATGTCTCCCTTATTTGAGAATCTTAATTTTTCTTTTTATTCTATTATTTAATGGCTTCCAGGAGTAAGCCATATCCTAGGGGGGGAGGATGTAATACCCCTCATACTATCTAGACTTATTGTTTTACGTGCTTTGCTTGGATACTATGATGATACTGTATTGTTGATGTGGTTAGTCAGATACTACGGTGATACTGTTATTGTTTGATATGGTTAGTTTAGATGCTAGACGATGTTATTTCATTTTGGACATGATTACTTTATATGGCATTATGGTTGATTATATCTGTTAATTTTATGAATTGTGATATGATGCAATGATTTAAATTAATATGTTAGGAGGTGATTGTTAGTTAGAAATGTAATTCTTTGATTATGCTATAATTGTTAGAATAGGTGTGACGAAGGACAATATAGCATCACTCGTTCGCGAGTGCCCTGTTATGTTGCAATTCCTTCTCACAATGTAGTAACTTGATTTAATGCTTTGATATATATATGTTTATATGCACATGTACACAACTTCGTTTGTATGCAGGATTGCAGGTATAAGTCTCGATTCCACCTGCTTCGGCAGGACAGGGCGAGCACCAAATAACCCAACGGATAAATGTTGATACAGAGGTGACGATGAAGTCCTCCCGTTCCATGATGTCAGGTTGTCTCATTTGTTGGTATAGTCGATGTTGTGTAATTGTCGTTAATTGTCTGTTGTGTTATGGGTTTTGTCTTAGTTTATTTTATGAGGGCATTTTCAGTTATGTCTAGTCTTTATGTTTGAAATAAATTATTTATTTTAATGTTGGAGTAAATGGTATTTAAATACTTAAATAATTTAATTATTTTTGAAAATCTTACATTTCAATTAAATAATAATTAAATAATAAATCTGTTTAAATTATTTTAATTAATTAAATTTGGTGGTGGATAATTATGTGAATAATTTATTTAAATTAAATATATAATGTGTGGTGCAAGAAAAGTTACAAAACAGGAATTAAAGTAATTAAAACAAATAAAAGAATTAAAAGACAGTGTGAGCCAATAGGGTTTGAGTGTTGAAAAGAAAGCTTGTTTTAAAGATTGATTTTTCCTTTTTATCTGGATTTTTTGGAGGAGAGCTTGGGAGAGATGAAGAATATATTTTATTTAATTATGAATTCTGGGGGTTCACACACACACACACAGAAGAACAGAAGGTTGAAGTGCTCAAGTGAAGGTGGAATTCGTTCGGGGCTAAGGATTTGAATCGGATTCGAGAGCATCGGAGTCAAGCAGGCATCTTCAAATTCGCATTGGACTCCAGGTTCCTCTCGTTGTTCTCTTCTCATACCCTTCTGTTTGTTTCTGTAAGAAAAAAAAATAAATCTTGTTAAAATAATTTTGGTGAGCATAGAGAACTTCTGTTGAAAACTGAAATTAGAACAATTTATTAGATTAGAAAACAAGAAAATCATAGAAATTAAACTATTTAGTTTTGTGTCAAATCAAGAAACCAGATCTTCTGAAACATATCATTGATCAAAATAGGGATTTATGAAAACAATATCTTGGTTGAAATAATGAATTTGAAAGTTTTGGGTACATATGTATATGGCTGAATCGATCCACTATTCTGTAGTTCTTCCATTGTTCTATTTACTTCTACCCTCTGTTATTTTAATATATATATATATATGTATTATGATCTCTGTTATTTTAATATACTGTTATTTTAACTTATCTCTGTTTTTTTAATATATTTATGGATGGATATATATATATATATATATATATATCTGCTACATATATTAATATATTAAACTACCTGGTATTTTTGTTTCCTGTGCGTCGGCCGTACGCCAACAGGAAATAATTTTTGATAAATTTTAATACCCTGTTAAAAAAAAAATGAATGTTATATCAAACTTTATATTTGTGTTTAAAAAAAAAATATAAAATAAAATTTTAAGTTGCAGGGGGCGGTGAAGGGACGGCCGAAGCCGTACCCTCCACTTCCCTCCTGCCGTGGGCTGCGTAACCAGCAGTCATAAAGACTGCTGCGTACACAACAACCTTTATGGCTGCGCATTGTACATTGCGTACAGCCGCGGCCGGCCCATAATGGCCGACGGCCATGGTAATGGCCTTGCAGTGTTTTAAATTTATTTTATTGTTTTTTTTATATTTATTTTAAATATATGTATATATATAAATATATATATATATATATATATATATATTTTTTCGTATCTATGTATATATATATATATTTATTTATATATATATATATATAATTATTTTTTATTTATAATACATTTATTTTAGAGGTAAAAAGCAAAAATGAAATAAATAGAATAAAGTTTATAATTATTTATATTATTTATTCAAATGAGATTATGATGATTATTTAATTTTGGTGAAATTTATTATATGGTCTAAATGTAAATTTTTAGGTGGGATTTCTTTTATATTTAATTTTGTTCTTATTAGGTAAATTGTATATATTGAAATTTGTTAACGTGTATTATTCTTTGTTTTAAATAATCTTGATAGACAAGCATTAGCTTTTAATTGTGTCTGTAGAACTTGTTGAAATAGTTGAAATTACTTGTATAAATGGTTCGGAACGAACGGATTAGTACAACCTTGTGAATGTGATGTGAGTTTTCCTTTTCTGTTGTAGTTTCCTCGTTCAGTGTCGTCGATGTGGGAGCCGTATTGGTCTGTGAAATTCTGTTTCCAGAGGCTTGTGAATTTAAATGTTAATTTCTCGTGTTTATGCTTTTGAGCGTTATTAAGGTTATGTTAGGAAGGGTTGGACGGGTTTTGAAATTTGATGGTTATTTGTAGGTGCGAGATGGGTAATACCTCGTGTATTGGATTTTGGTTATAGGACTTATGGTGTTAGTCCAACCCTTGCCTGTTTTGAGTTTTGTTAGGGGTCATAGGTGGGAGAGTGGCTCTTCGTGGGCGCCGGCGCCTCGGATGAGGAAGGGCCAGGATAACCCACGAAAGAGTAGTAAACAAGTGATAACCTAAACAATAGATTTAGGGGGTTGGATAGTTTTAAAAACACAAGATAATAAAACTTTGGATTCCTCGGCTATGCATTAGGGCTACCTTAGACTAGTGATAGACTGAGAAGGCCGTGGTCGGCATAGTCATAGTCTTGTCTTCACGAGAGACTATTGGCTCCGCATTAGCTACCCTATGGTGCCGGCGCCTCAGTTAGGAGGAAGGGCCAGGATATCCGTAGATGGGTGCCGGCGCCTCAGTTGGAGGAAGGGCCAGGAAATCCCATGAGGGCTATGCGATGACACTCTCCACTTGACACCCTTGTGCTTTGTTATTGTTGTCTCTGGATGTTATCTCCTTATGATTTTTCTTTGACTTCTTGTGATTTGATTCGTGATTGTTAAGTGTTAGTACTTCATGTTATCGTAATGAGTTTCTGGTTTTATTTGTTATGTGATTTGAGTACGTTGATGGTTTTGCATTGCATACTTGGGTTGTACTTGTTTGTATCAAGTTGTGGTCGAGTCGGTTGACATTCATGGTCGGGTTCACTTCCTCGTCACCTCTGAGCACGGGGGGTGAGTTACTTCGTAATTCACATGGTTGGGTGGAACGTGCTCCGTACCCGTTGGGTTCCCCATCAGCGTCTTGTCATCTCAGCTTTCCGCAGTGCAGATGTTCCAGTGATCAGTTGTACTTCATGTTCATTATTTTGTATCAATCCCCATGTTGGGAAGTTCAATGTAATTTATGTATCAAAGAAAATTGTAAAGTAATATTATTTCAATGATGTAATAGTTAGGTTTAAACTGGATCTTGTTAAAAGATTTATCATGGATGTAATTATGCGATGTTGTCATACTCGCATCATGGCTATCAGTTGTACCTTTGCATATGGATTGAATGGTTATGTTGTTTTCATTATCTTTATGTTGTGTTGTGGTTGCAATGTAACCTCGCGTGCCCCAGAGAACCAAGTGTATTAGTGTTATGTGTTATGCTATGTGATTATGGTTTAATGTTGTTACATGTTAGTTTTATTATTTAAAAATAAAAAAATAAAAAAAAAATTATTCGTGTTATGTGTGTGTTCTCTGGGGTTTGCACGACGGGCGTTACATCCATCCTAAAGATTCTAACATACCATATTGAAAATATCATCATGTTCTTAGACATTGAATTGAAGAATGTTGGACATTGAATGACATATTGAAAAAGTATCACTTTACTGACACTAACTGCTCTCCCATCATCCCTTAAAACAAAATCCTTTTATCATTCCATAGTTGTAGAGTTTTTCATTCTCACTACTGCATGATCCCTCCCATCACCTTTCTTGGATCATTCTTGCCTCACATCTGGTGGGGGGCAAGAAGCTACCAACCTTATCCTAGTAATGTTTCTATTGTTTTCCCTTAACTACACTATTTACTTTCCACTTATATACTACTTAATATTGAGAATCCAATAACTCCTTTAATGGTTGACTTTCATTTTCATTATTAGCTCCTTTTTACAGTTTTCATTTGATTTTATGTGTGTATTTTGTTCCGTCGTAACATGCATTAATGTTCTATCTCTTTGTACACTTCCTCTATTTGTTCCTCTATTCTTCTATATATCGTACATTTCCTTTTTCACTTTTATTTTTTGTTTTCCTTTTAGGGATGACACAAATCATATATATGCCTTATGTCTCTTCCATGTTGACCCAAAAGGTCCCTTTTTCTTTTCCTTTCTTTTTACTTTTTCTTTTTCTTTTGTTTTTCCTTTTGGGGATGACACAAGGCATCTAGACTAAAATGTCTCCTTCATGTTGACCCAAAATATTTTCCTTTTCTTTTTCCTATTCATTTTCTTTTTGCTTGTGTTTTCCTTTTGGGGATGATGCAAATCATTGAGACTGCAATGTATCTTCCATGTTGACCCAAAATGGATTTGTTTTTCCTTTTTTTTTTGCTCTCTTTGTGTCATTCCTATAGTTCTATGTGATTTTTAGAATGATGATAGTTCCAAGCTCTTTCATAAAAACATTGCAAAAACAAACATACTAACCCCAAATCCATAGATCCCTTATCTGTTTGGTGTATTCCTTTATCGAGGAAACTCCCTTTTCTTTTGTTCTCTTTTTTGTTTACATGATGTAGCCTAAGTTAGAAACAAATGACTTGGCATGTGGTCTTTCAAGTTTTCTCTCATGTCTTGTTTTCTTTTTTGCATTTTATTTCCTTCACTTCTTTAAAGTAGTTGCTCATAGAACGATGTGTAGCAATTCCTTTAAGGTGGGGGGTATACATTGGCTTCATTTCATTTACATTCTTGGTTCTTAGTGTAGCCTTGTCACTTCATATGATGCGTTTGTCACTTTGTAGATGACATTAGGTTTGATCTCCTTCATAAGTGTGATCTATCTTAGTGTAACGCCCGTCGTGCAAACCCCAGAGAACACACAGAATGCAAATAATTTTTTTTTTTAATTTTAAATAATAAAAGTAAACATGCAATATCATTAAACCATAACCACATAGCATAACACATAGCATTAATATACTTGGTTCTCTGGGGCACGCGAGGTTACATCGCAACAACTAAATAGAATAAAGATAAAGAATATAACATAACCATTTATTTTATGGTAACCATATACAATGATACATCCGATAATCATGATGCGAGTAAGATAGACATCACATAATTACATCCATGATAAATCTTTTAACAAGATACAAATAAACCTAACTAATACATCATTGTTTTAATATTACATTACAATTCTTTGATACTGAATTACATTGAACTTCCCAACATGGGGATTGATACAAGTATAATGAAATATGAAGTACAAAGGATCACTGGTACAACTCCAACAGGAAAAGCTGAGAAGACAAGACGCTGATGGGGAACCCAACGGGTGCGGAGCACGTTCCACCCAACCATGTGAATTACAAGTAACTCACCCCCCGTGCTCAGAGGTGATGAGGAAGTGAACCTGACCATGAATGTCAAACTGACTCAACCACATTATGTTACAAATCAAGTACAACTAAAAGCATATGATGAACAACCATTAACGTTCACAGATCACATGACAAGTTAAACCAAGAAACTCATCACAATAACATGAATTACTATCAATTACGATCATTAAACAAATTCACAAGAATTCAAAGAAACATCATAAAGAGATAACATCCAGAAGAACCGAACCAACACCCAAAATACATTTCCAAATAAATCAGAACCAATAAAAAGAACACGATTCCATAATAACTCTAAATCACCCATTCAATACACCATTCCATAGGTAACAAGAACAAGTCAGATGGGTGTCAAGCAGGGAGGGTCATCACATAGCTCTCATGGGATCCCCTGGCTCTTCCTCCAACTGAGGCGCCGACACCCATCTATGGATCCCCTAGCCCTCAAACCAGAAACAACATAAATATAACAACATCCAGAGACAACAACAACAAAGCACAAGGGTGTCAAGTGGAGAGTGTCATCGCATAGCTCTCATGGGATTCTCCTGGCCCTTCCTCCAACTGAGGTGTCGGCACCCATCTATGGATCTCCTGGCCCTTCCTCCTAACTGAGGCGCCAGCACCATAGGGTAGCTAATGCGGAGCCAATAATCTCTCGTGAAGACGAGACTATGACTATGCCGACCACGGCCTTCTCAGTCTATCACTAGTCTAGGGTAGCCCTAATGCATAGCCGAGGTATCCAATGTTTTATTATCTTGTGTTTTTTTAAACTACCCAATCCCCCTAATTCTATTGTTTAGGTTATCACTTGTTTAACTACTCTTTCGTGGGTTATCCTGAGCCCTTCCTCATCTTGAGGCATTGGTGCCCATGAAGAGCCACTCTCCCTATGACCCCTAACATATCTCAAATAGGCAAGGGTTGAACTAGCACATATAAATCACATAACCAAAATTAGATACACGAGGCATTAACCATCTCGCAATTATTCATAATCAAAAGTCTTACCAAATTGTTCAACCCTTCCAACATAAAACCAATAACGCTCAAAAGCATAAACAAGAGGAGAATAACACTCTAAAACAACAAGCCTCCGGAACAAGGTTTCCACAATTTGACAATAGGGTTCCCACATTACGAGTGAAGAATTTACAACCATAAAGAAAGGAAGACAATAACAAGGCTGCATGGTTTCATAGTTAAGGAAAAATGACTCACTCTATTGCATAATCAAAATCCCAATTTACTAAATTTCATAAAACATTCCTATTACATCCAAAGTGCTAAAATAATCTAAGGTTTAATTATACATAAAAATTAACCCCCATTACATTTCGTACCATAATAATTTCTGCAATAACAAATTAAAACAATTACCAATTCAAATTATTCGTTCAACCCATAAGATAACACCCTTTATTTACACAATAATACAAATTTAACCTTTAAACTATAATACAATAAAAAAAGATTACATTCAAAACTAACAAAAATATTAAATAAAATAATCAAGTTTTCATTTTGGATAAATAGCAATCATTATGTTTAATAGTCAAATAAATTATAATTTTTATTATTCAATAAATTAAATAAATTAAATATAACTAATATGTTTATTAAATTAAATACTCATCAGATTAAAAAAAATAACAAAATATATATACATATATATATATATATATATATATATATTGATAATAATAATATTATTAAAATTTAACAATATATATTTAAAACATATATCAAAATTTAATATATAAAAAAAAAAAAAAAACTTAATTTAACAAAGGCCACAGGCCCTGTGGCTAGGCGCAGTCCATAGGACTACGCACAGCAGTCAATGTGACTGCTGTGCGCAGCAGTCCTACGGACTGCTGCTTACAGCAGTCCATTGACTGTTGTACCCATAGCCAGCGCGCAGGGAGAGGGGTCGGGAGGTACGGCTATGCCGTCCCTCCCTTCCCACAATACGAACAAAAAAACAATTCATAATAAAAATTTTATTAAAATTTGAAAACATAAATCCATCCACCGTACGAGACGCCGTCAGCCGAATCAGCCACAAAAAATTTAAAAAAAATGAAATTTGATTTAAGCCAAAAACTCGAATGTATAAATTACTATGCACAAGGAAAAAAAACATTTAATTCATAAATATGTATATATATATATATATATACGAAATTTGTATATATATATATACTTTGAATATATATATTTAAAAATTACAAAGGAATAATTCTTCCAGTCACAGACACAGAGAACAGTAAGATAGTATAAACATTATATATATATATATAAAGAACAGCTATGAATAATTTTTTAGAAAACCAAGAACATCAATTTAAGAATATATTGACTAGTTGAATATTTCGGAAGCTAAATGTGTTTGAGTTGACAGATTGGAAGTAGATCACTAATTTTCTTTCTTCTTTAAAATTTCTAATCTAATATCTTGCACTAATTTTCAGTTCAAACAGTATTTTATCCTATATTCACAAAATCATTTTTAATAAAGTTTATTTTTCTTTTCTAAAGCAGACAGATAAAAGAAAGGGTATGAGGAGAAGACTACGAGAGGAACCTGGAGTCCAATGCAAATATGAAGAGGCCTGCTTGACTCTGATGCCCTCGAACTTGATTCCAATTCTTAGTCCAGCACGAACTCCCCAAGACAACACCAGCAACAGATTGTAGACAAATTCCTTTCCTAAATCTCTCCTCAGATAATAGCAAAAGATACAAAACTAATCTCTTCAGAATCAAAAGTACATAGACAATGACTTGAGCAAACTTTAATCTCTCTGATCTTCTGTGTGTCCAAGAACTTTCAAAAATTCATAATTAAATAAAAATATCATGTCCATCCTCCAAAAATTCTCCAAAAATCCAAATTAAAAGAAAATCAATTCTTTAAAAGCTACCTTTTTCCCTGATCTCTATTCCTATTGGCTCACACAATCTTTTTTATTCTTTTATTTATTTTTATTGCTTTAATTCCTGTTTTGCAACTTTTCTTGCACCTCACATTACATATTTATTTTAAATAAATTATTCTCATAATTATCCACCACCAAATATTTGATTAAAATAATTAAGACATATTTAATATTTAATTATTATTTAATTGAAACACATGACTTTATAAAAATTAAATAAAACATTTAAATATTTTCATACAAATAAATCAACATTAAAATACACAATTATTATCCACATTTAATTAACTAAATCACAACTTATAAAATATCATCATCAATTAAATAATCATAACTTATAAAATACTGCATTAATTCAAAATATGACAACACACAAAACACAAGCCACAAATGTCAACAATTACACAAAATAAACAATGCCAAACAAATGAGATGATCTGACATCATGGGACGGGAGGACTTCATCGTCACCTCTATTTCAACATTTAACCGTTGGGCTATTGGTGCTCGCTCTGTCCTACCGAAGCAGGTGGAATCGAGACTTGTACCTGCAAATCCTGCATACAAACAAAGTTGTGTACATGTGCATATATATAACATCAAAGCATAACTCAAAGCATTGTATTGTGAGAAGGAATCACAGCGTAACAGAGCACTCGCAACTGAGTGATGCTACACTGTCCTTCATCACATCTATCCTAACAATTATAATCAATTGATAAAATAACATTTCTAAACCAACAATTCAACCCATAACATATCTAATTAAATCACTGCATCATAATAGAATTCTAGAAATCAACTAACATAGCCAACCATAATATCATATGAAATAATCATGTCCATAACGAAATAACAGCATCATCTAACGTCTAACTAACCAAATCAAACAATACCATCATAGTTACAAGTAGCAAACAAACGCATATAAGAATAATAAATCCAAACAGTAAGAGGAGGGGTATTACACTTAGCATATTACATTCCTCTTAGTGGCTTGATGTGATGCATTGCATCCCCTAACTTGTGAATATTATGTTATTTTATTGTTCCTCTCTTGGAAAGATTAAACACAATATTCCCTAAGTGACAGACCTTGCATGAACTTACAAAACTCCTTTAAACATCTTTTACATTTTACATGTTACATTTTTGCATTTTACATTTTTTGCCACCTTGCATAACACAACTTACATTCTTTTGGTACCTTACTCTTTTTTCATGGTTTCTAAGCATATAAATATTTTCTTTTCTCATGAAGTACAAATTGACATTTTCCCTTGTGGCGCCTTGTTAAAGTTATCAGGAGTTATAACTTTGATATGGTTGAACGGGAAGCCCATTCAACGACATGAATTTCCCCATAGCCACCTTTTTGTTTGTGAGTCCATACCAACTAGAGTATGTATCTTAAATTTTTAGGTCTTCTCACCTAGCAGACCACCATGAGTTATGCCACCCAAGGGTGAGTATGCATTCTCTTTTTCTCACAAACAGACTAGATCTAATCCACAACTAGTTGTACAAATGATCGAAGGTCAATCTAATTCTCCCTTTTTTTATTTCATTTCAACACATGTGTTGCCTTGATATTATGTTTAATTTAGCATGGGATGTTCAAATTGGGGTATTGATCATCCCTCTTGATCATTTTCATTCCATCTTGCTAACACAAGTGCATTTGGACCTCTCTCTCGATATGCATGGCTACTTTAGTGTGAGTTTGAAGCAAGTTCAACCTCTCACTAAAGTGGGGGCTAAATGTATCAGAAAAATTGTCCTTTGACATTTTCATGGTATTTTAGGTCTTTCTTCACTATGCTTGGTCCATTTTCTTTGATTTAATGTTGTAATGTGACTTAGACATTCACATTAGGTCCTTAAAATTCAAATTATGGCATCTTGTGAAGGTGTTGTGAAGTATTGTAAAATATTTCTACACTTTTCTAGACTCTATTAATTAGAATTCACCTAAAAATCATCTTTTCATCACTTACCAAGTCCTATTTTGAAGTGTTGTAAAGTCTTGTAACAAGATTTCACACTTTTCTAGGCTTAATTTCACTATTTACACCTTTCTTATGCTTTATTTGACCCCTTTATGGACTCATAACAATTAATTAAGTATTTTTTGAATGTAAAACCAATAAACAACATTAAATGCAAGATGATTCCTGACACCCACTTTCAAGTCCAAGGTGGGACCCATTCACCATGGCTGACAAATGAGTCCCTCTTGGCTCAAAATTCAAAATATTTCAAAATTTCCTTTTGGTTTTTATTCGAAATCACTTTTTCACCTTGTGATGAGGTATAATAGGGTTACTAAGGAAAATGGTGATCACACAAAATTGGTTTACAATTTTTAGGAGATTCTGATTTTTCTGAAATCACATATTTTTAGAAAATATAATGATTTAAGCCTTAAAAAGTTCCATTTAAAGAATTCTAATTGAAAAGGGTTTGATCAAACTACCTTATATCAAACCCCCTTGGATAGAACCTCGCTAGTTTTAAACCATACCTATAATGGAGTCTCCTTTACACTTATGAAAATGCTGATAAAAAAACACTGTTGATTTACCTTTTTGGGGATCAAATGAATTCATTTAAAATTTATTTTTTGTAAGTATGTAGTCCTTATTATAAACTTCAAAAAAATAATAATTTAAATATATTTAATTTAATAATTATATTTACTTTTTATTTCTTGTCAATGTATATTTTTCACAGAAAATCAAGCTCTTTGTTTTGCACAGGTGGAAAAATAGAATATTATCATTTTTTTTTTGAAAAATATGAGTGTACTAGATATTAAAGTCCTTGATCTAACAAAATAAAAATAATTTTGATAGATGCAAAAAAGGTTGTGTTAAACGGTCCGTCTATGTCTGAATTATAATTGGTTTCACTTTGAAACTTGATTAAGGAAAAAATATTCAATAGAACACTCTGAAACCAATTAGAAGCACTAGATATTGTAGTTACAAATATAAATTAAAAAAAAAAGAATTTTATCCTTTTTAGAAAAAAATTATGTGTTATATAGCAAGCGTCACTCCTTAAAAATGATGTTTAATGAAAAAAATTAGTTATGTGTCGAGTTTGGCCAAAAAATGTAAACCAGTATTATGGGATCACCCCACAAGTGTGTATAAATAAGTGTTTTTCTCCTCATTTTACATCTCCTAATTCATTCAATCAATATTTTAATTCACTAAGCATTTAATTAGGATTTGATCACTTTGCATCATTCAATCAAGCATCAATCAAGTATCTTGGAGCAGTCATTCATATATCTTTAGATTTCTTCAACAAGGTTGGTGATTTTAGGACATTTGCATGTTGTTCATTCATCTTTATTTTTTCATTTCATTCCATTTCTTCATTAAGGTTTTGATTATCAAAGTGGGATTTGACCAAGGAAAATCCCTATAACCTAACCCTTAACAATTTCCCCCCTTTTGCATGTGTGTTTGTAGAATTGTGTATTTAGATTTATCAAGAAATTAGGTATTGAAAGGTGGTCAACTAGTCAACAAAGTGTTGCAAGTAAACTACAACCTATTTCAAGCTTGAAGATAACCTACAATCTATTTTCTATAGATTTGACTATATCAACCTAACAAGAAGACAAGCTTAGATCTGGTGTTACATAATGGGTCCCTAATTTCAAAGAATTTTGGGAGAGGATTGATTTTCCATCAGTGGTGAATGATTCCCACCTTAAGGTTAAATTTTTTTTTTCTTAGATTCTGGATCCCGACACTCAAAAACCTATTTCTAGAAGTTTTCATCAAAAGTAGGATTGATTCACCATCAGTGGAAAATGAGTCCCACTGGTGATTTTTTAGTGATTTCTATCGGAATTCAGCACACTCTAGATTTTTCATTCCCTACCTAGGTGCACTCTGATTCAACCTTCTTCTTTTGTGTTTTGCATTTGTTCATATTTAGTTCATGCTTGCATATCACATTGTGTTTTCTGAGATTGCACATTTCTTAGGTTATGCATTCATAATCAGTCAATTTCATAGTTTGGTTGCATTTAGATAATCTCATTTAGCCTTAATAACATCATACACACCTGATTTTGAGTGAACCACATTGATTTTTTGTGAGGTTTGTCTCTCTCCTTTTAGGTGAAACATCCTTAGAGTGCAATAGTAGCCTAGAAGCCTCACACCCAAAAATCTATGGTTCACCACTATAGTTTGTAATGCAGGCCTCCTATGTATCTAAGGCTAGTACTAAAAATGGATGTATGTTGTTCCACTATAGATTGGGCCACACAAGTACTAATGTATGAAAAACTATTAAGAATAATTTTTTTTTGGATGGTTTCTCCTATTTTAATTAGGAATTTGATTTCAATGAACATTGTGTGTTTGGTAAACAAAACATAATTTTTTTTCCTTCAACAAGCAATAGAGAAAAAGAGAAGTTAGAAATTATTCATATGGATGTGTTTGGTCCTATGGATATTGAATCTATTAGAAAATATCATCATTTTGTTACCTTCATTAATGATGTATCCATATTTACATGGATTTATTTTATGAAACACAAATATTAATTTTTCACTAAGTTTAAGGAATTCAAAGTATTAGTAGATAACCAATTAGGTTTAAACATTAAAATATCAAGATCTGACAATGTAGGGGAATATTGCTAAAGGAATTTTATGAGTTCTTGCAAACATGCAGGTATAATCAGATAAAAGACAACTATGTATAGACCACAATAGAATGGTGTTGCAGAAAGGATGAACCAAATGATTATGGATAGAGTCAGAAGTATGATGAGTGATTCATAGTTGGATAAATGATTTTAGGAGAAGGTTGTGTGTACTAATTACTACTTCATAAATAGATCTCCTTATAAGGCTCTTTATTTGACTCCTTATGAAGTGTGGATAGGTAAGAAACCTTCAGTTTTATATTTAAGGGTTTTTGGATATGAGGATTTTGTTAATGTGCCTCTAGAAAAGTGATCTAAGTCAGATCCAAAAGAAAAAAATGTGCTTGCATTAGATATGGTGATAATGTTAAAGGTTATAATATTTTAAATGCACTAACCCACAAGATTATCGTTCCTAAAGATGTTATTTTAGGTAACTTAGAGCTATTTATAAACTAGAACAACCAAAAGAAAAAGAAGAAAAGGGAAACAAAGTGCACTTTTAGTTAGAGCATCGAGATGCACCATGGGAATAATAGAATGATGGATTGGGGGTGAAGAATCTTGAAGAAGATTCAAGTATTTCTGAGGAAGATGAATCTTTTGTTACAAAAGTTGGTAAAAATGATCATGCAAAATAACCAATTCAGTCTCTTATTCAACCCTTGAGGAGATCCACAAGACAACATAATCCTATTGATAGGTATATCCCACTAGATTTCCATTGTTCATATGCTTTATTGAGTACTAATGATGAACCTAGATCCTATAGGGAAGCTATTTCTATAGATGATAGTGAGTCTTGGTAGTTAGCCATGCAAGAGGAGATGATGGCCTTAGACTCCAATAAAACCTGGGATATTTTTTTTTTCCCAAAGGAAGAAAGGAAATATGATGTAAGTGGCTCTTTAAGAAGAATTTTGGAGTAGATGGTTCATTGGAGAAGTACGAGGCTAGAATGGTAGCCAAGGGCTACTCTCGGAGAAAGGGAGATGATTTTGGTGAGATATTCTCTCATGTTTCTAAATTGGCTTCTATTAGATTTTTCTTATCCATTGTTGCAACTTATGATTGGGAGATTGAGAAAAATGATGTTAAGATTGCATTCTTGCATGGAGATCTTGAAGAAGAAATATATATACAACCTACAGGTTTTGAGGTAAAAGGAAAAGAACATTAGGTTTGTAGGTTGAAGAGGTCTATTGATGGTTTAAAATAGTCTCCCTGAATGTGCCATAAATTTTTTGATTATTTTGTTTTTAAATTGGGTTTTTGTTAGAAGCGAGGAGGATCATTGTCTATACATTGATTATGTTGGTTATTCTATTCTAGTTATTTTTTTGTATGTTGATGACATGTCATTTTTTAGCAATACTAAGGATATGATCAATGAGCTTAAAGCCAAAATTTCAAGTGAATTTGATATGAAGGATCTTGGAGCTGCCATGTATATTTTGGGAATTGAGATCAAAAGGGACAGAGGTAACAAAAAGATTTAGTTATCACAAAGTAAGTACGTGAGTACTATTTTGGAGAGGTTTAGTATGCAAGGTTGTAATCTAATTAGAGTTCCTTTACCGATTGGTAGAAATATTTCATTAGATATGTGTCCAACGAATTAGGATGATCTTGAGGATATGTCTAATGTGCCATATGCTAGTGTTGTAGGGAGTTTGATGTATGCAATGGTTTGCACTAGACCATATATTGCACAAGTAGTGGGAGTTTTGAGAAGATTTATGTCTAACCCTAGTAGAAAACATTGCAATTATGCAAAGAGGGTGTTTAAATATCTTGCAGGTAGTGCTGGTCATTGTTTAGTTTACTTTGGGACTGATAGTGTTGATTAATCTTTGGACATATAGGGTTTTGTAGGAGCAGTGAGTTCAATGAGTAAGAGGAAGCCCACAGTTGCTTTGTCTACCATTGAAGTTGAGTATATGGCTACCACACATGTCTCTAAGGAGGCAGTTCGGTTGAGGAGACTATGTACAGGTATTGGATTTTATTGCAAGATAATTCAGATTGGTTGTGATAGCCAGAGTGTTGTTTTTTTAGCCAAGAATATTATGTATCATGGTCAAACTAGGCATGTTGATGTTCAGTATCACTTTGTTCAAGAGTTGGTTACAAATGGATAGATTGAGTTGAAGAAGATAAACAATTTGAAGAATCTTGCAAATTCATTAACCAAACATGTGAGCACGAAGAAGTTCATGTGGTGTAGAGAGGTCATGGGCCTCGTTTCAATTTCCTAAATATGTTCATTTGATTTCCTATGGGTTGATTTACAATGTATAATGTCAACTGGGAGAATGTTGGATAAGGTGCCACTAACCTTGTAAATCCAAATATTGTATTTATTCCTTTTATTATTTGTTATTACTAGTAGTTACCCATAAGGAGTTGTACAAGTTTTATCGATAGTGGTAAAAATTATTTGTTGTCCATAGTAAGTTTGGGAGTTATCGATAGTAATTAAAGAGTGACTTTTACTATTGGTAAATGTAAGAACTCATTGTAAAAGAGGTTAGATGTTTTCTCTTGGAGAATTAGTTATTTTTGGCATGTATGACACACTTCATAATGTTTGTTGGGTGAATGTAAAAAATCTATGATAGCTACAAATTTTCATAAGATTCTATGACACTATGATGCATATGATGGATACGGTTGTTGTATATCTCCTCTATTTAGCCCCACACACCCATCTTGAGTTGCATTCACGTGCAGGTATCTATGATGGTTATGACGTGTCATAAGATATTTTAAGTTTCCATGCATGGATATGGGTGCCCAAATTTGGAAGGGTCATTTTGACACTTTTTTACGTTTGGGTAATGTTGTTACATTTTTTTATGTTTTCATTTTTATTTTTTCTCTATTTCTATTAGGGTTTGATTTTAATTGATTTAATACCTTTACCTTAATTTTTTACTCTAATTCTTTTTTAAGCCATACAAGTTTTGAGGTTTTCACTAGAATTTGTACTAACTATAGTTGTTGAAGGATCTAGAAGCCTAATATACCATCACCCCAAATGTTCTGAAAATCATATATTTTTTACTAGCAATTTTGTGGCTATTAAAATGAATTATCCAAACAATTTCCAATTTTTTTGAATTTTTTAAAAAAATTGCAAAAAAAATCTAAAAGGGCATGGGTCCACCTTGCTTGCACTGGGATAGGTTTTGACTAAATTTCTTTGACAGAACATGATAAATTGCATTTTATCAAAGAGGGGAAAAATTTAGACACTAAAAATTATCTTAGGCCTGTGAATTTATTAAATCCCCTTTCATACTTGATAATTAAATGATATTAATTATTTAATTATTGTCTAATGTCATAAATTCTTCTATTAATTAATTTTTTTTAATTATTTAATTAATTCATTTTATCTTTCTATTTCCTATTTTGACTAATTAAAAAAATTGTTATTTTTTTAATTATGTATGTAATGAGCTTATTTTCTATAGTTAAATATATTTATATTTATTTAATTATTTATCACTTTCCACTATAATTAAATAATTATTTCAATTATTTAATTACTTATTTTATCCTTTTCCACCATAAATTAATTAAATTTTATTTAATTAATAAGTCACTTTTCTCCTACCTTTTGAATTAAGTTGCTATTTAATAAAAAAGAAAACAAGCCTTTTTCTTCTAAAATTAAATAATGTTGCCACTATTTAATTCTCCACTTTCCTTCTCAAACTAAATGAATCTTTATAATTATTTAATTCATTCAATCTTGGTTGTTCATTTCCATTAGAATTTCTATAAAAGACACCTTTGATTGCCATTTTTAGATATCCAATTTATACATAAGTACATGATATTGAGACAATTAACTTTGACATTTTGCAATCATAGGCATAGGCTACATTTTCACACTCATATCTAAGGGCATTGATCATTTACATTAAATCAGAGAATGATAATAGAGGTGACTAATTGATGGCATGAATATTTCAGTAATGTTGTTGGATTGTTTTATGTCTTTATGCTTATATGTTCTCTATTGCTTGATTAGGGTCTTTAGGTTTGATTTTAATTGATTTAACACCTTTACCTTAATTTTACCCTAATTACACATATGTTCATAAGAATAATCATACCAATCGTGTGATAGGAAAATATATCTATATGCCCTAACACTTTCACGAAGTCATGGGATATATCATGTCCCATTTGAAAATAGTTTAAGGTAGTAGTCATGTCTTAACTATTAAACGACTATTAATGTAATTGATTTTCAAAGTTTAATGAAAGTGGAAATATATGGAAAAACGTGATCCCATACCCAAGGTTGATGATGGGGATATTTTGTAAAACCTTAGGGGTTTTAATAGGTTCCTTTCCTCACAAATTTCTTTAGGAAAGAGATCGAAAGGAGTAAACATTGACTTTAAAACCCAATGGTGAGTCATTCAAACCTCGATATCATTCCTTAGGACAATAGGATAGATCTAAAACCAAATTTATATAATTTTCAATGCTTAAAATAAATTAACAATAAGATCTAATACCTAAAATGTGGATTTCTAAAAATACAAAGACCATTATAGAACTTTGAAGGTAGATCTAAGAAGTGTTTGACACATGTACTTATCAACATTTTTTTTTTTTAAGGAGTGCAAATTGTCTCATTCACCCATTGCCGAATGGGTCATTTTCTAGGGCTCCAAAATATGTTTGATAGTCTCTGGAGGCTAGAAGTTGGCTTTATCTTGACATAGATCCCACTATCTGAACTTAGGAAATGAATTATACAACTTAGTTTCTATGGCTTGACAACAATGATGAAAACTTGTGCAATAACAAAAAGTTTCTCTTCAAAATATCTTCGATTCTTCATCCAACTATACTTTGCACATACACAAAGAGGACACTTTTTGGTTTTTTTGGCTATTTTCCTTGGTCAAACCCCAATTTTGGTAATTAAACCTTGATAGAAATATAATGGTGAAGAAGAAGGAAGCGATGAATGAACAATGCTTGCTACAACTCACCACCCTTGAAATGGCTTCCCTTAGAGGACTGAAGAAAAACACTTCACTCTATGGAAATTAATCTTTATTTTCTTGATGGATTTAAATACTTGAAATACTTGGATGCTTTAGGATCAACAATGCATATTAGCCTTCACAAGATGACATTAATACACATAGACTTCAACATGAAGTTAAGATCTTGATTACTGCAATAAATGACTAACAAATTTTCTCTCGAATCCTCTTGACAATAATATTTTCTGATAGGATTCCTTCATATAGTTTGTTCTTGCTAGTTTTTATACTTCAAATGATAAAAAGACTATTTATAGGTGTTTATCTAATTTCTGAAAAAATAGATTCCAAAAGTTGGTAGTTACAAATTGAATTTAAATCATTAAACGACCACAAGAAACAGACTTTAAAATGGGTCTTAGGACTTAAAGGGGACCCATTCACCCATGTGTGAATGGGTTGTGGCCTATAATTCCAAGATACATATTTCATGGTGTTTAAAATATTAAATGTATTAATTAAATGTCAGTTCTCCTTTTAGAAAACAAGAAAAATAAGGCTTCAAAATGGATAATTTGGTAAATAATAAGCTTAATTAATTCCAATAAATGAAGTAACCCAAACATACTATGAAATTGTAAAGGTATAGAATTTTCAACATTTTAGGAAGAAATGGTGTTAGTAGAGGAATTTTGAAATCAAGGAGGATTATCCTATAATTAAAACCTTATTGCCTACATAAGGATATAATATTCAAAATACAAAGGTACTTAAAAATAAAGACTAAATTCGAGGTTAACCATATTTGTTATCAATATCCAAGATAAATTAATGATGATGATTTATATGTAAATACTATCAAATAGATATAAGGGTTTACCAATAAGGTACATGATAGTTGTTGTATCAATTTTGTTATGAAAAAATATAACACTCAAAGATTCTCCACTCATTTATATCCTATTGGATGATAGGTAGAAGGGGGATTATGTACAAGGTTAGTTCATTTTGAGGGATTATCTCAAAGAATTAAGATATCTTGTCTGTGCTTCAAAATTTTGCATATTACAAAATTACGTAGATAATTCTTAGACTGGAAACATGTCAAAAAATTCAAGTGCCTTACCTATCCTTCCAAATTATATATATATATATACATACATACATACATATACATATATATATAAGTATGTATATGTATATATGTATATATGTATATATATATACTATATATATATATATATATATATATATATATATATATATATGGTTGTATATATATATATATATATATATATATATATATATATTATATATATATATATATATAATATATATATATATATATATATATATATAAATATATACATATATATATATATATGGTAGTGCATGAAGTTGGGTACCAATTTTTCTGGCCACTTATGATTTTTTAAGCACACTTTCAGCGTTATAATGTGCTGATTATTTCAGTTTAAAAAAAAGAAAGAAAAAGTGAGAATCATTGCCTTGGAATACTAACTTAAGGCTTGGAGGGCATTCCTAGCAAGGACAAAGACGTGTTTTTGCAAATTCTACAATTTTTCACATAATCGGGTCCGTGCTCACCATCAAGATTGCATCTAGTTCAATATTGACAAAATCGAAAACATGGGTAATGTTAGGTTCTCTCTTAGCTATCCAACGATGTAATTTTTTTCACTTTTCGACAATGTTAAGCCTTTCATCCATAATTTCTTTTGTTTGTATGTCTATTTTTTTCCAAAAATTAGTGTTTGGTGTTTTTTTGTTATAAATTAACCGTTCATCAAAATTTAAAATAAAATTACATTTTTAGAAACTAGACTCATTCTACAAAATTTAAAAATAAAAAATAAAAAAATCAATTTATTTTCAAAATTTGTAGAGACATGGTCAAAGTCGCTTTTCAGGAAGTGCCCACTTATAAAATTAGTAAAAAATCAAATATTCATTAAAAAATTATCAAAAAAATTGTGCACCAACTAGATGCTATTAGATAACTTCTTACCATAGCGATTTTAAAAATACTACAAAAAAGTTCACTGTACTCAGGTCGTACAAGAGTTGCTATGCTATGTTTTTCTGACAAAAACAACACCAATTTTTGTACATCCCTCTTTTGAACCCCTTAAT